>VWZK01007846.1:85307-193542 GCA_013396935.1 Baryphthengus martii | reverse complement strand
AAAAAAAAAAAGATGTTTTACAAATATACTTCATCTCAGAAAATAAATAAATCGAGCATGGAGAAATATTGACTTGTTTCTAAGAAGTTGCTCCTTTTACTTTTGACCTTGTGCAACTGCCCGGTGTTGACTCTTTGTGCAATCTACAGCAAAGAATTGATGCATCTCAACCGAACCAGCAAAAGCTGCTTCTCATCCTGCCTTGTTGCTCTGATAAAGACACTGGTAAGAGCAGTCTTAATCAGACTATTGCCTCTAATTCTCTCATCTACTAGAAAAACAATGAAGCTTAAGAAATTATGCTTCCTGCTTTTCAACTACGGAAATTTATTAGTGCTCAACAATGTGTCAGAAGATTTGCTGTAAATCTTAGCTATAAATGTCCAGGGCTTAATATTTTATAAACAATGGAGCTGCTCACAGAGATGGAAATAATAGAAGTTCTGTGTTTTATCTAATTGTCATAGCCAGGCTGTCACCAGGCTGTTTGTGTCTTAGTTCTCTGTCTGGTACATGGCACACATGACTAACTAGTGATTTACACTGTCTTATGCTAAAATTCCTGAAACCGGCTATTTAGAAATAGCAATTTAGAAGCTGATCAGTGAAAGCTGGTTGTGCTGAATCATTCAAAATGTTACATTTGTTCCAATTTAATGGATTTGCTGAAATTAATTATTTAAATGTCCAATGATTCTCTTTCCATCTTCAGAATAATCTGTTTTCAAGTGGTCCTAAATGAATGTAAACATGTATTTTCCTCCTTTCCACTTTTAAATATTTCACCAAGTTTTTGTGTCACTGTGATAATTAAAAAAATTGATAATACATCTTTAGAGGAAGGCCAAAGGGCCCAAAAGGGCAGTGTCTGTTCTTTGCAATTACTGCTGAGCATTTGTCAATAAATAAAGAAATGCTTCTTAAAGTCATGAAAAGGATTGATGTACATATACTAGACATTGTATGAGTGCCTGTCATCTGGCATAGCATCTTGTGCTTAGCCCTTCTTAAGGCCATGGCCCGCTTCTGAATGTTTGAAGTCCTGTGGTTTTATCTGGAACTTGAATCTAAGTTTTTGTTAGTGAGTAGAAAGGCATCATTAGAGTTGTGGTTAATGAATTTTACTGATTAAAGAATATCTCAATAGCCCAAGTTTGTAAATAAGTACATGCAAATGCAGAAACATCCCTAGAACTCTACAGGCAATTCTTAAGACCTGTAGTGCTCAAGCAAGTAAACTTGGGATGATGTTCCTATAGTTATTCACCTGAATTTGCTAGCCTGACCCACATTTTCAGGTATGCTTCCTTCGGAGCAGAGATAAGCGATGTCGTTTGACAGTATGGAGAGACTATGTAGGACTTGTCTGGTGGCTTGAGAAGAAACTTCATGTGTAACTGAAAGATTTCTTCTGGTTTCCGTTGTGTCAGGGTCAAGCATAAGTCTCAAAGGAGGCTGAGCACTGCTTTTTCAGGAGATAACAAGCAGAAATAGGTTGATTTTGTAAGACTTAGAAAGCAGCATGCCTGCTACTGGTGGTAATGGCTGCTTCTCTGATAGTTTGAAGACAACCAGGAGTCTTTGATATGAAAACTATAATTGATTATGAATCATCTTACATTAGATGAACAGAAAACAATCTGCAGACTCGTAAGTCAGAGTGTGTCCTGTTGCTGCAACATAACCTCAAAACAATATTCTGTATGTTAGTTTTCTCCAGGGGTATTAGAAAAAGGATATGCTTCAGAGAACTCTGTGCTTGAAGGGTGCAGCACCGATCTAAAGAAGTGTTGTATTGGCTGAATACAAACAAGGAGATAACACGTACTCATAATCCTGTCTTCATAGTAGTAAATCAAAAAGTGCATTACTAAAAATATCCAATAAGGGGTTGCGGTTTTTTTGGAAAAATTCCTGTGTAGTAATGTTTCGTAATATAGTCTGTAGTCATTGTGCCCCCCCCCCCTTTTTTTTTTTTCACTCCCATATATTACTTTAACTCAAAGCATACAGTATTAAATTTTATTCCAAAAATCCAAGGTTGTGGGATTGTTTTTTTCCCCTTCCTCACTTATAGAAAAGAAATGCTTTAAGAGGTAGAGACCAATTTGTTGTGCTTTTTCAAAAAGCTTCAGTGGAGTTCTGAAATATTTACTATAAAAAACGTGCTCAGTTTGTTTGCTACCTGGAACACATTACAGATTAGAGCTATTCTGATCAGTTTTACATGGGTTACAACATCAATGAGTGTACCTAGTTGTTTGAAACCCAAGCAAAAGTTTGCTGTCCTCACGTGTCACATCCTTATTTGTTGTGTTCAGGTATTTCCTATGTGTTCACATTCTGTGATTCTGTGAACTTCATATAACTGTTAACAGGCCTCTTTCCAGGTTATCTGTTTGAATCTGCATGTTGAGTAACTTGGGTGAATGAACTCCTTAAAATCAGATGAGGTGACTTTATTTGTAAATGTGTATATACAAAAAAAATCACAAAATTGTTGGGCCTTAGAAGGTTTAGCAATATGTTTAATCTTCAGAATTACATACCAAATAAACTTTGAAGGAATACAGGTAATAATAATAATTTTAATTTTTTTTTTAGATACATATATCTGTCTCAGTCAAGCAAGCCTGACTACCTTTCAGTACAACCATCTTTAACTGTAAAGATTTTCCAAAGAGCTAAAAGGGCCACTCCTGAGCTGGATCATGCCAGCCTCTCACTTCAGTGTTTAGTTTGCAAGGTCCAGATGGTGGCAAGCTGCAAATGGATATTTCTACAGCTGAAATATCTATCCCCTTGGCAGACTCGAGAGACACTGGTTCTGGCAGATTTAGACTTGTCTCTGGCTATTTAGCACAGTTGTACAGTTAATGGGCTGTTGGACAATTTTGTCAAACTTGCTATTTTCTGGTGACTCGTTTATAATTCTGGGAAAGGAGCGCACGGTTAGCCATTTGTGAATAATTGGAAATCCTCTCGAGATCTCAAGGAAAACACTTTCATTATTAAATAGGGTTGATTTGCCTGTTTATTTAGGTATTCTAGATAGATTCTCAATACCGACCTCTGAATGCTCCATATATTTCTCCAAATTGGATTTTGCCTTTGCATGTGCGTCTGATGTGTTTTAAGAGGCCATGGCCTTAATTACTGTTATTATGCCTAGTTTACCATATGATTATATTTGATCTTAATTAAAATGGGGACTTTGCAAATGTAAAAGGCAGATCTGCAGGTTTTATGTGCTTGCATGTACATTTTCATGTACATCCACAGGTATATAAATACAAAGTCTTTGTTATCAGCTGCATTTATGTTTTGCTTCTGATCAATTCACTGATCTGCTTACTGATTTGATCATCAAAATTCTTGACCAGCCTCAAACCAAAGTAAAGCCTAACTTATTCTCCAATTACTATCCTAAATACAAATCTTCCATGAGAAACCTATTTCCAGTATCAATCAGACTTGCAGATGGGAGCTGTGTCATTGAAGTGAGATGTGATCTGGCTATCCAATAGGACAGACCTCATCTTTTTTTTTCATGCTGCAATGTGCTGGTATGATCCCAGTCATTCTGTATGGACTGTTTGGAGTAGTTTTGGACAGTTCTTCCATGATATAGGACGTTAAAACCTTCATCTTCCTTTAAGACTGGCATTATGATTGCCCAGCTTTACAAATAGAAATGCATACAAATAGCACTGATAATAACTTTAAGACACGCGGTCCATGCTGAATGCACAGTGATATAACATTAAGGATAGGTGTTGTTTCTGGATAAAGATGATATGACGGACTTGCTGGCATCTTCCGAAGCCTGTATGGTGAGGGTCTGAAATACAGATAACATCATGTAAAAAGATAGATGTAATACATACCCTTATGGAAAAACATGTGCTTGAGAGAGATTGCCCCATGGCTGGGAAAACACAATTTGTATTTTTGAACTGAATTGTTTTAAAATTCTAGATGATCCAGGGATTGGTATTCTGTGTAGCACGCTGGCATTTTGCTGTATTTTCCTCTCTCAATGTAGTTTAATCTGTATTAAAGCACTGTGCTGTCACAACTTTCATAAATTATTACACAGCCAGCCAATAGAAATTACATAAATACTGCAAATATAATTGTCTGTTCTTAGCAGAAAGTCTTAAAGGACTTTTAAACTAGTTACAACAGAAAGTGGTAATCCTTCTATTAAAACTTTCTTACCATGTTATAAGTTTGCCGTTATGCAACATTTTTCACTTTGTCAGCTGAAAACTGTTTTTCGAAAAGTAATCTAGACCTTGCTTTGCTGAGATGGAAATAAAGGGAAGTTTGTCTTGACTAAGTGCTCTGTTTTCCTGTGACTCTGAGCAAGTAGTAGTTAGAATGAAACATTGGAAACAACAGTAATTTACTAATCAGGAGAAAAATGGTTGTTACTGAAACATACCCCATGTTTACGGCAAAATTGATTTAAAGCACATTTTAAAATAACAGCTCAAGAAAAATAGGCTCACCGTGGACTCCAAATTCTAAATGCAACATTTGCATATATATGATTAAGTGCCACAAAATGGACTTTGCTCATTGAGGTCTCTTAAGGGCAGAGAAGATAGCAAGGAATGCGTTGTTGAATTAAACTGCCTTTGGAAGTCTGAGGAGCACTGAGCTCCTGATCAGGCTTTTCATTGCCCTTGTGGAAGGCGCTGAAGCAAAGAAAATGCTGGTGATAAACCTAAATTCTATGATACCTTCACCCAAGCCCTAGACTGTGCTTTTATTGGATTTTTAATGACCACAGTACTAAAACATAATTAGCTTAAATTACCACTTTTACCCTCACAAAATAAAGACGAGAAGGAAAGAATTATCCAGTGCTAGTGCTTTTCTTGGAACAAAATGGGAAAAGCACAGCTGTTAATCAGAAGTAAACTGAGGAACATAGTCCAGTACCTGGGAGAATGAATAGCTGAAGAAAGGAGATCAAGCAAAAAGAAATAATTTGGTATACACTCCTCTGCAGTTCTTGTAAAGAAGAGAGTAGGGGCAGCTTTAAACAACATGGCCAGAGTGGAGCCTAAGGCAGTGTGCCATGTACGGCACTGGGCTGCAGCAGGGCCTTTTGGGGAGAGACAAGGACAGAGTTTGATTAATTCATGACTTGAATTATCCACCTATAGGTCAGGAACAGTTGACAAAATTTGAGCACTGGAGTAACAGAAAGGGGAGATACGTTGATTTAATTTTGTCACCTGTCAAGTACGTTATGTACAGGGGCAAGCTTCACTCTGGCAGACCTGGTGGTAGAGAAAAAAGAACTAAACATCGTTGCCAGGAGCCAGTTTCCAGAGAAAATGAAATTCAAAAGCTTGTGTGGCAAACAGCAAAAGTTATCATGAACAGTCTTCTCCCTTTTTGTACTTGTATACATCCTGCTTTTATACCTGTACGTATTTCATGTGGTAATAAATATTCAAAGATTGCTTTACTGTATTTGCAGCCAAGTTGATGCTGGTTATTCCAGATGGAAAGATCATTGCATCTCAAGGTACTGTAACAAAAGACTTGGCAGTTCATAAGTAGTGTTCCTGCTGGGAGCAGGTGTCTTCAGTTTGACAAGATTGCACTTTATCCATGAGTGCTTGAAATGCACTATAGCTGGTAACAGGTCAAACAGGTCTGAATTTTTAAAGAGAGTGTTGTAAGACTTCGATAATGAGCTTGAGGTGGTGAACAATGACATGCAAAACTAATTACCTGTTTACTAACGTCACAATAATTCAGCCATTTGTCTCGACTGGAGCCATGCTGAGCCTCAGCTCCTTCTGCCAAGCCTACTTTCCAGCCATTGAGTGATTGTATGTGAACTGTTTTGCTAGAAAGTGCCAAAAAAAAAGAAGAAAAAAGATGGGAAAGGGAATTCATTTAACTACTACAACCTAGATTTTAATTTACTGACCACATAAGAGATTTAAGGATTAGATTTTCTTGTATGCAAGGCATGCCTCTGTGGGAGCAGTGTGTTTTCACTGAAGAGCATAAACCGGACACCCAGCAGAAGAGTTAATTATCTGAGTGCTAATGTTCTCAGACAAATACGTAATGCATCATAAGTATTAGCAATGAAGTGCTGGCTGGCAGCGTAAAATCAAATTACCTCTAGAAGTTTTATTGTTGAAATGTGATTACTACACTTTGCAAAGATCCAGGTTACAAACAGGCACCCAAGAGCGAAGGCCTGCGAAGCTGTGATGAATTTCTCCCTGGAAATTGCACGCTGACTGCTTTCAGTTGCTGAAACTTGGTGCTTGTGTCCGCGGGCTACAGCACTTAGGGTTAGATCGGCAGCTTCGTATGGTTCTCTGACCTGGTGAACTCAATAGTTATCCCACTATAAAACAACAAAAAGTCATTTAAAAAAAGTTAAAAGAGAGTATAAAAGGCAGGCATTTTTGTCTTTATTCAGCAAAATTTGGCCACGCTTGTTTATAGTTCAACTTTTGTGAGATTTAGCTGATCTAGGTATGCTGCCTTTCTTTGATTGTCAAGGCTTTAACTGTCTATAATTCTTTATAAAATTAACCCCCAAAGCAAACTGTATATATTTCACACTGCTAGGATTTAGTTTGCAAGTAGCTGCCCAGCACTTTGGTGTCTCCTCTGTTCCCCACTCCACTGAAATTGGAGGATTTCTTTCTTAGGGCTTCAGTAGACATCAGGTGAAATGTTGATTTTACTGTGAGTGGGAAAGCAGTGTTATGACCACTGAAAGTAAAGTGATGGATCACACTTAGGGCTAGCAAGTAGGCAAAAATCACCAACTAAAGGCAAGGAAAATGTTTCATAGATACAAAAATTTGGGTTTGTTTGCCTAACAGTGTACTGAGAAATGTCTATGTGTCCAAGGAATGGGTTCTGAAAGATTAGTACTTGTCTTAGAAATGAAAATCCTTTTTTCCCTTGAATAGTAAGAATTTTAAAGGAGTACTTGAGGCTCATCAACAGAAGAACTAGGACACTCTGGAGTGTTTTCTGTGAATTCTGTTTCTAGGTGTTCTTATTGGTAAAGATTTCGTCTTTTACAAACCAGGCTCCTGAATTATTTAGCATGTATTTTATGCAAATAGCTTAAGAATACTGAACAAGGAAGCATTTCTCTCACCTTACTCAAGTACAGCAGATAAGATGTGTGATTTGGAACTAGATTTTATAACAGGTGTCAGTGCCTAAAGTTGGATTTAAATAAAAAGAAAAAATTCTGATCCAGCTCAGTTGCCACCTGGCCCTAGAACCACCTCAGTTCCATGAGTATGTTTTTAGTATTGGCGTTCTTGAGGTTCTTGAACCATATTGTAAACATCTAGAAAGCCCCAAATCAGAGCAGTCCACTGCCTAGGCCTTATCCAAATGTGATCAGACGCAGGCAGTGGAATTCCTATGTCTTTCTTCCCTGAGCAGCCTACTTTGGCTGATGTTTGTAGCACATGCAGTGTGCAGTGAGAGTGCTGGGCTCTCTGCTGAGGATGCTTCCTGTGCGCTAAGGAAGTCAGCAGAGCTCTTGATCAGGGTAAGACAGCTGTTTGTGGGAGTATTTTCTAGTTGGTCTCGGGTATCATTTGCAGTGTTAGCTGGACCAAGGTGGTGGTAGTGGGGAGGGCAGTAACCTCACCCCTGATGCAACTAGATTCAGAAGAGGGTGCCTGTGTATGGTCTAATTTGTCAGCCAAAGCAACAGAGTATGAGGGGATGTATAATGTCTTGGTTTTAGGCTTAGGGAAACTTGATTTATGGCTGCTACTTGGGGATTTTATATAATGACCCATGTAAATGTTGGTGGTCTCTTTTTTTTTTTTTCCCAGTATGTCTTTCAATTTGCTGAGATGAAAGATGGCATTCTGATGTTGCAAGAGCATTCTGAACAGTGGATCACAATCAGACAGAGATATTTAACTTCAGTTTCAGTCCTGAGAAAAGGTTTTGTGGATTTCAGATCCTGTCCTCTCCATTTCCTTTTTTCTAGTACTACAGAGCTTCTGGCTGACTATGCTGAAGTGTTCCCTGTTGAGTGTGGTGATTCTTCTGAACCCTTGTATGTCCCCATATACAGTCTCAGGAGACATGCCTTCTTCCTAGCGCAGCAGCTACTTAGGATAAGAGTGTGCTAAAGAAATGTTCCTGGAACCGCAGGCTTGGGCTCAAGCAGAACAACCAGTTTCTGCTACACCCACAAACACCTGAGTCTTATGCCCAAGAAAATAAGGGGAAGAGGAACAGTTAAGGCTTTTCTTCCTCTAATTTTCTTTAAATTCTAAGCCAGCTATCTGCAACCCTCTGTAGAACTCAAACCAAATTCATTATTTTAGATTAAGTTTTGGTTATGACTGTGCTGCTCAGACTGGAAATGACATTTTCACATCCGAACAGGGTCTGAGAAATGAGACTATTAAGAGCAACTTTCAGGAAGTAATCACTGTTGCTGTTGGAGATATCACAGGTACTGTCTCCCCAGTTTCGAGAAATTTACTTATGTCTTGAGTTTGCAATATTTTCCTGGAACTGAACCAACAACAGAATTTCTCGTGAGATTTCTCTTATATCCTGGCAAGCTTCTTTCCTGGAGTGTGTTTGCAGGCCCCACAGGAAGAAGCTGATGAGAACAGTAAGAAAATCTCAGGAAAAATAGACATGTAAACTCTGAGATTAATTCTGGGGAAGACGTGGGTTGAGGTTAGTTTTTTAACTTGATTCAGTTATTCATACATTATAATTCTATCCAGGAAAGGGCCAAATAGGAGTCAGTTATCTGAAACTGCAGAGGGTATTCTGTCTAGGTTCAATGGACTTCAGATCTGTTTTAGTTTGCAGAATCACAGCTTAGCTGATAAGCTTTTTGCAAAATCTAAATGCTTTGCCAGTACCAGCTGTATTACTCATCTTGGGCTTTGCAAAGACATTTGAAATTTTCTGTGCGCTGTAAATCTGGTAAAAAGTAGTTTTGGATGTTTCTGGTTTGAATGGGAGGCAGGAACTTAATGCTATACTAAAACACAATACATGATTTTCATCAGTGAAAAACAGCGAGTCCTTCAGTTCTACTGGATAGTTAATAAACCTAAAGATATGTAAGGTATATGGATTGCTAGAATGGATGACTAAATAAATATTCATAGCAGTCTAATGTGAAACACATGCGTGATTCTTATTTATTATTTGCCTGCAGACGTGCAAAACACAAATTTCCTTTTGTTCTGAATGAAAATATTTTGAAGGAAACAAAACTATGGAAAGTGAGCTATAACATTTAGGAAAGACAAAATTGGCAGGGAAACAAGATGGAGAAAGGTGGTTTTAAGGTAAGTTTAGTAGCTATTTGAAAAACATCAGAGTTGGAGAGGAGGCAGGAAAAAAAAAAGAAACATCAATTATGTCATTTATGCTTTAGTACCTGTGGTAGATGTACCCCAAGCACAATACAGAGATGAGATTCAAATGAGGCAAAGATCATTAGTGTTCAGTCCAATGGTAAGGAGGTGAGCACTGACTATGGGATTAGCCCAACAGAGGCCAATGGTACACTGGTGATTAGGTGGAGGAAAGCACCAGGGCTGAAACCACCTGTAATTCTTCAACAGAAAATAGTGTAACTTGGTGCCTGCCACATGAGAGCATGGAGCAATAATACAGTAGCGGTGCTCGGTCCCATTAACTGGAATTTGTATGGGTTTCAGCCATACCAGGAAAACATTGATCAACTTCAGAGCAAATGCAGGGGTGCTGGGAATCCTGTGATCATGTACAGTGCAGGAGCTATGGAAATCCGATATGGGGACTAAATGATGGATGTAGTTTAGGAGCACCGGGGAGCTGCGGAATGTCATGCTGAGAGGCAGTGATGTGATGATAATTTCACCCTATGAAACCACTGCAGATTCCTTAGCAAAGGGGTAAGGGAATAAGGGGTTACCTGAAATGAGTGAATCTTGGTAAGGCTGATTCTTATAAGCAGGATGTACAGTTATGAGAGTAAAATACACATAAAGGAGACCTTATGGAGGTGATGTTGTCATGATTCAGAAGCGTTTGCAGTACTTTTGCAGTGCAGTTCAGAGGTGAGATGAGTAACAGACTGTACCACAGGAATGGCTGTTTTCTCAGCAAAATGAAAAAACCTACCTGAGGAAAGGTTCAGATCTAAGGTGTGTGCTGTACTTAAGCTATATATCTTCTCAGTGATATGACAGGCAGTAATACTGTGTCTGCCTCACAGCTGTTGAACACCAGGCTCCCAGTTTTCATGGAGAATTATCTCCTGAAACCTCCTCTTAGGTCATCTGCACCAAGGTTTAGGTGTGACACAGAAGAAAAATACTAGATTATAATACTGATCTGGAGCCAATTCAAGTCAAAATTGCACGTCTTTCCAGTGTTGTACTCCTGTGTTTGGATCAGACCCAAGTGTAAGGAAGTTGAGGGCATGAAACAAAACCAGCAAGCTGATGTGGATCTCATTTTGTAGATTGCTACTAACTGAAAAAAAAATCAGTTAAAAACATAGACCTACAGTTTGTACATACAAGTCTAAATTCATATTTGAGGGACTTATTTAAGCAGATGTGTTTTCTTTGAGAGGAAAAGACACTGGGTTAGCTTCATTTTAAAATGAGTTCAGATAAACCAATATTCAAGGCTTGTCTTTGGTAGCTGAAGATGTTTGTAACTTGACCCTGAATGATACTTGTGAAAATTGTTCTCTCTCTCTTTTTTTCTTTTTTTTTTTCCTTTGTTTGTTTTGTTTTTGTTTTGTTTAAGTGCATGAAAACCAGCCCCTTAACTTTGGGATGGTCGAAACATGGAATAGGATCAAGTTGCATGTAGCTCCATCAACAGGTTGTGACTGTATCAAAGAGGTTTTGACTGATTTGTGTAGTCTAGTGTTAGATTATAAATGTGCCTAGTGTTTACAGGGTGGCTGGTTGGTGGGCTACAGTTATAGGGTTGATCTGGATTTGGTGGAAGGATCTGACCATCATCTCTTGTGTATCAAAGGAGGCACTACAAGGCAATAGAAAAATCTCTTTTAGCTGCTCCAGTTTCTTTTTTTTTTTTTTTCCTGGCCTTATCCCTAATGTATATTAAAATTATATCAGATCTGAGGAATGGAAATGGTAGTCAGAATATGATTTGAATGTTAATAGGGTTTTCGTTTTCTCTATACTTTTCTTGCAAAAGTGTTCTTTGCAAGGATTGCAAATGAGGGAAGTGTGACCCTGATGTTTGTTGTGTGTGTGTATTTTAAGACTTCTAACACATAACAAAACAAAAGAAGGTAGCTTTACTTTAGGTGTGAACATGAATTGTATTTACTAAATATTCTGAAGAGACAAGTTCAAACAGGAGAAAAAAGCGTAAGGACACCAGAGACATTCTGATCAAGAAAGATAGGCTTAAGCAGAGATCTGTCCTCGTAGTCAGAGAACAGTAAGAAGGCAGTCTTGATCTTTCTTACCATCACAGTATGTCAAGGGCAGTGAGCACACTTTGCCTTTTGATTTTTACAGGCAATGCTGACATGAGCGGAATATTATTAGGGAGAACTGGAATATTATTAGCATATATATATTTCCAGTTCTTATGTCTGATTTCTGTTTGGAAATCCAGTGCGAAATGCTATGTGTTTATTAGTAGCACAAGCTTATCGAGAGCCACAATGTAATGGACAGATCCTGCTTCTCAGAGTCTTTGTACGCTGGAGACAGAGACAGTCTTTCATGAAGGAGGGAAGATGATGCAAAGCTGTCAGCTGTACATAAAAATTACCCCCAAATTGCAGAGAGCAGATGGCTGTTAATGGCAAGTGTTTTTAACATAGCTTTATGGTCCCATATTGGGACATTAACTTGTCTCTCTGTTTTTTTAAAAAAGTCACTTTGTAAAAATGACACCTTGGCATGACTTGTATTTTTCCTCTTTGGTTTCCATGTTGTGTTTTGCTCAAATATGCTTGCCCAGTTTTCTGCAGTTGTTGTGCTCAGCAAGCCATTAGTGTATATTCTTTCTGTTTCATACATTCTCAGCAATTACTAACAAAACCCAACTTTTTTTTTGAAGGACTGCAATGAGTAATTGTTTTTCTTTATTGGACTGATTCTGACTGCAGAGTAGGAATGAACGTTGCCTGTTTCTACATGCTAAGCTGATATTTACAGAACTAAGTACACAACACCAAACTTGCTTGGACGAGCCAGTGTGATAAGAGAAGAAATACAGAGGAAAATGCATATGGAACACCCTTAGCTTTTCTGTTTTGTTAACTGCAGCTTGAAAGCTAGCTTTTGGGTGATTAAACTTTTCATTTGGTTATTAAGTGATAGACATCTTGCTGAACCCAAGCATGCTGCTACAAGCAGAGGAAGAGTGTTTATTTAAAGCAGACACAAAAGATTGCACAAAGAGACCCTTAAACAAAACACAAATGTCAGCAAAACTAAACAAAGTAATCATGCACAATTTAAGACGGATAGAGGCAGGCAGTAAATTGATGACAGTTCCTGAATAATCCTTTAGAAAAGAGTCACCCTGGTGAGTTGGGAAATCTGTTTGTTTGTTGAAGTTTCTTATCTTTTCCCGACAGGAAACCTAGGAAACCTCCGTATTACAGCCAGTGCATTCACCAGGGTGGGCCTGAAACTGGTTAGTTGACATGTGGGCAGCAGTGTCACCCCAGCAGTGTAGTGCTAAGCTGTGTGTCCCCTGGAGATCTCAGACTTAAAGAGGAGCAGCCCAGGTGGGGTGCTGGAGTCGGTGCAGTGAGGAGTCTGGCAAGCTTTGCTAGCTTTGTGCTGCCGGTGTCTGAGGCGGCTCGTGCATTTCAGTGCTGTGTCACAGGCTGCCCATCAGGAAGGGCTGCCAGGGCCACCAAGCAGTGGGGTGATGGCTAAGACACACCCAGCTTGTGCTGGAGCTTTGTGCTACCATCGTCATGCTACAGAGGCTTTGTGTTCTAAGCTGTCATGAGCAGAGGAGCCTTGTAGGGACCTTGTGAGGTCACTGTGACACTGGGAAGCTCTGCCCGTCCCTTACTGTGTGGGAAAATCACCTAACCTTTCTGTGACTTGATTTTCCTCCTAAGTGCAGGAGTGATGGTACTTGTTATGAGACCTGTGGATTAGAAACACTATGCAAATACCCAGTTCTAATTTTTTTGGGGAGTTTTGGACCTGGGAAAAGTCACATAGCTGGCGATTACTCTGTAATCAATTCTTCTTTGTTATGAATAAAATGGTAGTCAGTTTCTTGAAAATCATCCAGCTTCCTTCTTCCTGCCAGTCTCAGCTTCTATTCTTCTCTCCAGAGCCCCTGGCACAGCCATTAACCACACCAGAGTTTCACCAGTTGCAACATGCAGCTCCTCTTGAGTTGAAGTAAGAGGAAGGCTCCAAGGAGGTGGCAGGGAGAGTGTAGTCTCCACAGAGGATAGAAAACAAGTAACAAAACAATACACAGATCTTCTCCCCACCACACCTTTTTTTTTTAAAGAATTAGGAAAACAGAGGAGAATGGATAGGAAGGAGGAGAGGTGAAGAAGTGTGAGACTGAGAGATATACTTTGGTAGTTGTTGCAAGAACTGGTGCAAAGCAATTCATGGGCATTAGGAAAGCAGCATTTCGTGGTCAAGCAGTCTCTTGAGGGGCATTACCAGTAAAGAGCTGAGAATCAGAAAATTAATTGGAGCATTAAGACCACTGAGAAATCTACTGGACTGAGGTCACATCAGCCTCATTTTCAGAAAAGCACCTCATCTTGAGCTCATTCTGCCTGGATAGAAAAAATGTCTTTCAGATAATTAACAAGATTTTTTTTTGTGTGTGTGTTAACCTAAGGCCTACCTTCCTTTGTGTTTCCATTGTCAAGTTTCAATTCCAGCAGGTAGTTGACATGGAAGGATGGCAGCTCTGCTGCACTGTATTGGAACTGAATTTCATAAAGCAAGATGAAGGTAATAATCAGTGCATTTCCTTGTTCTGCACTAGAAATAATTGTACAGCTGTCAAATTCTCACTCAGGAAAACAGACCCAGGACACTGCAGCAGTGAATGTGTATTGGCCAGTATAATAGCTGTCAAATTCTCAGAAAACAAACCCATGCAGTGCAGGAGTAGACTTCAGTAGGCTGGGATAACTCAATTTCTATGTGCATCTTTGTATTTTCTGCTGCTTTGAAAACATCTGCTCCTATTTCATTGATCAGTAGAAATGGCTGATTTGTGCTTTCCATGTACGGGTATGAAGTTGTTCCATGCAACCTGTTTAACAACAGGAAAGCATCTGTAATGGCACCAATGACCCAAAAAATGTAACTTTCAATGGACTGTTCTTGTACTCTTCTAATATTGGCATTTTTAATTAAATGTCTTCTTTTAACAAGTCAGTGACTGAATTGCAATTGTGGAGTAGGTAATGTTGAAACAAGTGCTGAAAGCTGATCAAAACAAAAGGTTGGAAATAGTTGCACACACAAATGCTTTGGTTCCAGAGCTTTAAATCAAATTAAATGGGGGGATCAAATTTTCCAGTCACTAAATTCAGTGGAAAGCTCTCTGCGACCTGTGCTGCTGTATAGATTTTAGAATCATTAAGAAGCCTAATTCTTCTAACACAGTATAATCTTTTCCTTTCGCTATACGATAACACAGCTAGCGGCATTTTTTTACTGGCTTTGCCTACAATGATTGGAGTTTTATTTATTTTTCCAGTAGCATTACAGCTGCATGTTTTGTCTTACTCTTTGTAATACTTGCTCAGTCTAAGTATTTGAAAATTATGATTTTGAATCAGTGGAGTGTTTACTTTTACTTTGACTATGATCCTCATATACTTTACAAATATTTTTTTGATAGAGCTCAGGATATGGCCAGGTTTCTTTTTATGGCTAAGATCTGAAGGATCCCCTTATTTGTATTCCTAAAAGCATTATTTTCGTACCAAATGGGATTCTGTGGTTTCTAATGAGTAATCAACTCAGTATTTCATTCAGCTGTTGCTTCCTAAGAAGATTTTGCAGTTGACAAAAATGAAAATAGGAAAAAACTATAAATCCTTTTTCTTATAAAGAAGCTTGTGCATCAACCTGCTACCATGCATTTTTTAATTTTATTTTTTTTGTGTGGTCTGGCAGGAACAAACAGCCCTGGTTCTTGATGATAACCTCCATTGCCGGGTGGTGTACAAGCTCAAGTGAGGATGTGACAAGAGGCAGCCAAAAAGTACAGGTGTGGCAATGGAGAGACTCAGGAAAACTGTGTCAAGCTGTACAATATGTCATGATGGCAGCTTGTCAGCTGTTAAACCATGGTTAAAGTCATGAATCTCTTGATATTAAAGCTGGAAGGACAGGTGAGTAAATATATAGGTAGTGTAATACTATTGTGTGTAATATATGAGTAGTGCTTATCTTTCAGATATATTTAAATCAGGGACTGAAATGTAAAGTAGAAATAAAACTCATTATCAGTTTGGAAGAGAAAAAAATATGAAGATGGTAGCTTTCTGCAGATGCTGATTACCAGTCATTTAGGATGAACTCTGAAGCAGCTTTTGGTGCCTGTGGTAAAGCAGACCATGCATGTAATTTAAAGGTTCTGGTTAACACGTTGTCAGTTCTTTACAGTAAATAATATAGAGCCTATTCTGAACTGTAAAAGAAGGAGTAACACTTGTAGGTGTATGACAAGCTAGAAGTTTCTGTCAGATGGTGGCAAGAATGTGGCTATTCAGGTCTTGCTGGAGACTTCAGCTGAATTCAGGCCACAGAATATCTGAAGCTGTTGGGATCCTGTTCTGGCAGAGCCAAGTAGATTGCCTGCTCTCTTTTGTGTCCCAATGGATTGAAAAAGGTTTTTATTGAAATAAACCTCAGGAAACTGAGGTCCAGCTGCTAACATGAAATTTAAAAAGAATAGGAAGCCATGCTTATATATCAGTGTCTTTACTAGATCATTTACTGAGTCCACACCTGAAATTATGGGAGTCAAATCAATTTTTGGCAACTCCTTTCAGTGGATTTTAGCTCAGGCTCTGCAGTATGTTTCAAACTCTCTTTGCTCTTATTAGCAAAGTCTTCCTGCTCATGAAATAATTGTCTGAGGCAGGTGATTTAGGCTATAAAATACTAAATTCACTTTTTGAACAATGAATATTTTAGCATAAGAAATTATGTTATTCCAGTTCAATTCAGCAGGAAGTTGGAAACAGAAGTAAAATTTCAGGTAACGTGCATGAATAAGTTGCAAACAAAAAACAGATTAGTAATTATGTAAATAGATTTGAGTTTATGGCAAACGTTTGTTTTGTACAATTTAGGTAAAGCAGGACAAATGATCCTGAAATTCTAGAAATAGAATAATAAAATTCTAAAAAGTGTAATTATTCTGAAATTCTGAGAATTCTAAAATGTTAATTATCACTGCAGTAGGTACTGCATGTTGGACCACTTGAGACAGAAAGTGATACTAGTTAGTGCAGTTTCTATTTTTTCAAAGGAATAATTGCCAAACTCTTTTGTTGAGTTGTAGCACCTGAGTATGCTTGATCCATCTTAATTACCTCCTTAGACAAATTAAAAGCTTTGCAGCTAGTTTATATAGCTTGGGCTTGCTAGGTAAGCTTTGCAGTAATACCCTGCGATGTTACTTAAAGCATTAGATGTTTTTTGTACGGAAAAATCAGGGCTTAGAACATATTGCTTAAACCTTTTATAAGACTTTCATAGGAACAAAAGGATAATGTCCTTCCCCACTAAAACATTTTAGGGGGGAGATTTCCTACCTAATGTTGCTTGAATGCCGCTGTCATTTTTAGAAAAAATACAAAATATAATCAATGACAACAACAGGAAAGCTTCCATTTCACGTTTACTAAGCAATGTGTTACTTTAGGGTGAAATATTGTATTCTGGAATTCATTTTATAAAAACACCCTCTCTTGACCTTCTAGGTGTACCTTAAAAGAGCCCAGAACGTTAAACAGGAGCATTTTTTGTGTGAACCTTAAATGAGAGTATTTTTGATGCAAAATACCATTGAATTTATAGGCAGTGTTATTTTCTTGCAACTGCTTGTTACTGAAGGACAAAGACACTTTGCAAACTTATTGCAGAGGTCACTCCTCTGAAACAGAAAATACCAGGGTTGTTACTGATATGAACTTGTTGCTTACATGATTGTACAAGCTGCTTGTCAGGAACAGAGCAGGAAAAGGCCCCAGCCTCAAAGAACTTGTAGTCAGGACAAAGAAAAGGAAAAAGTCAGAGGGCAGTGAGGCTGCAGGAAACACACAGATGTGGTCATGAAGTGGAGAATGAGGTGCTGGTCCATTCTAGCACCTCATTTATAGAGCAGTTGTGTCTTCTGAATGTTTCAATAGAAATCTGATTGATTTTTTTTTTTTTTTTTTTTTCCACAAATTTAAATTAATTCTCTAAGTAACTTTATACAAGAACTTTGGGCATTAGTATTGCAGCTCTGCTGATTTTTGACCTGCCTAAGGGATCTACAGACTGAAGCTAGCTGGGAACTTTCTGACAAAACAGTTTTCCATCAGAAAAGGCAGATTCATTGACACCAAAATATTTTGCAAAAGCCTCAATTTTAGTGACTTTCTGCAAAGACATGGGATAGGTTCTGACAGGCTTCATGCCTGATTTCATAGCTTCTAGCGAGCTGTGAGGTCTGTGGCTCCAGGATAGCCTTGACATGCTGGATGCCTCTGGAGATCCCTGAAGACCTGGCATATGCCACGGGTACTTTGAGGGCTTCTGGGCAGTGTGCCACACAACTGGAAGCATAGGAGCCACAATTCCCAAGCTCTCTGGTTGCTTGCTCTCTTATGGCTCCCAGGGCTTCTGTCAGTTCATTTGGGCTGATGGGGCAGGGGGATCCCGGCAACACTTGGAGTCATTGCTGAGCCAGAAGTCTTGGAGCTGGGGAGCCGGTGCTTTCAGGCTCAACTCTGTTCTGAAATTATGTAAATAAAACACTGATTATTTCTAGCAGATTGCTTAGAAAGCTCCCTTCAGTGGGAAATGTCAGTATGTGTATTGTGCAAGGGAGCGCACTGCCCGTCTCCCCTGCCACCTGCTTGGGGACTTGCTTGCGGACAGGATGGCAACCACCTTGTGACTCCCAGAGTCACTCCCTGGCTGCATCAGGGCTGTACTGCAGGTACTTGGGGCAACAGCCTGCAGCTCAGGGGCAGCTGCTGGCAATGCCTCGGACTAGATTCAGTGTATTACATATCGTGGGGAAGAAACTGGCTTCACTGACATTGAAATGGCAGTTCTAGTCATAGTATTTTGTTTCCACAGAGGAGTCTTTATGTGGGAGTACAGCGCATGTATTACCTGTGTGTGTACAAACAAGCAAAAGTTAGACATACATTTATCTATGTAAATGTCACTTTCAGCACAATACAGGATCCACAGATCCTTCAGACAGATGTCAACATCAAGTGAGTTGTGATGGTGTCTTTGTTATGTATTGGATGTGTTGCTGATAACCTTTCCTGATGGCAACATGAGTGTATGATGTGGCTTCTGAAGGGGTCTTTCTAAAACCTCAGTATTTTAAGGAACCTAAATAGCTGTGTTGTCTTAGGTGCAGTGGAGTGCCCTGGAGGATGACGGTTAATTTCAGTCGTTGAAGTCCTTGAGACTCCTGGAGGGCAAACCCAGTCATTTGATCTATGTTGTGAGCCCGTGTAACGTGTGTGTGTGCCTTCATATGGTGTGCGCTTTAGAGTGGCTTTTGATTTTACAATGCAGAATTGTAGACACATGTATGTGGCCATGTGGAGATTTTCAAAAATAAAAATGCCAGCAAAGTTATCCCGTGCTTTCTGATTTCTGACTCATAGATCATCAGTGAAGGTTAAATTCCTACCTGCCATTTGGTGCCTTTGGCCGTCTCCCTATAGATTTCTAGCAGTTCACATTTTGGTGTTTGCTGAGAGTGCTCAAGGATTTGCCTGTTTCTCCTGATGTGAAATCACAGGAGTCAGAGATGCAGAGGTAAAATAGGAAAAGAGTCAAATGAATGTTGATTGCTTCTGAGAATTAATTCCACACTGCCATTCTGAAGGTTCAGTGGATATTAGCTGCAGTGCAGTGGCATGACGGACTGGTAAATATCACTTACTGAGCCCATCATTCATTGCGAAAGAGGACCTGGACCATGCAAATTGGATGATGCTGTGTTTGAAAACCAGACAGCCCATAATTTTAATCTGTTAAAAGGGATTATGAATGACATCGATGAAATACAGTGTCAATTCTTTTCAAGATGCCTTTTCTCTGCAACAGCAGCTGAAAGCACAGCCCACCAGCAGACACCGAACGCCTACTCTGAGGCTTTCACCAACTTTGATCTCCTTTCAGGACAGAGCCTAAAACAATGTCCCATTGGAAACCAAAGAGGCAGAACTGCTTTGCCAATGCAGAGAGTTAAACCTTCCCACACATGTGTTTATTAATGTGAACAAGCTAATACAGCTGTATTAACATCATAATGTTCAGGAGCCTTTAGGCTGCCAACAGACTTGTTTGAAGATAGTCCAGTGCTCCCTGGACACACTTGACTCACTGTTCCTTTTTGTAGCAAAGTCACTGTTACGATGTTAGACGAAGATATTCAGTAGTTTCTACTTTAATTGATAGGTATTTTAAAATAATTAAGACATGATTTCTTATAAACCAGTGGGGAGAAAAAAGGGAAGCAAAAAGAAACAGAGTCCCAGTTCCCTAGATTTCCCTTAATTTATCTTGTATTTCCTAAACTGTACTCTGGGCTTGTAGGAGCACCATCTGACAGGGATGTGTTTCTAACGCCAGCAGTACCCGAGTCAGTGTCACAGAAATTGATGTGAGCTCTGTATCACCGTGATACTCTCCTGTCCCTCGCAGGGATTTGGGGATAGACAGATATTAAGTGTGACTAGGAATTGAAATTTAAGGAGTGATCAGTTCAATGGCTACTTTTTGCTAGAGGCATGGTATGTAGTTGGTTGACCCAGGCAAAGAAAAAGCAGAAACCACCCTGACAGCATGCAAAATATTGAAGTACAGAATTTCTATGGTTACTAAATCCTATCCAAAAGCTCCTTGATAATTAAAAGATATGCTTCAATTGCCAATTTGCTTTATTAATAATAGTCTAATCTTATCCATAAATATACCTTTCCAAATTAATGTAATTAGGTATGAAAATACTGACTGCTCCATCACCACACTTAAGATCCTTTCTTGCAAACCTTAACTCACATAAATATGTCATTCAAATCTATGGAACTACTGAGCACGAGTAAGCTTTATGTGCAAGAGGAAAATTTTTCTGGGTAAGATCTATGACCTTGTTTGGCTGGGAGGTATTGCCAAGATTTCTAAGCCTGGAGTACTAGTAGGACACCAAATACATACAGATAACTTGTTTCCAAAGATACCTGTTGTGGGTGTTTTATTTGAAGTGGGAACACTACTAAATATGACCTGAGGGAACTTCTATCTATTTTTATGTGGGTTACTCTAGCAGAAATCAAGCACTTGTTGTATAGCACGTAGAAACCTCTTCAGCCACCTGCTTCTCTGATGCATAATTGTCCATTCACGTGCAGATCTAAGGCTTTTCATGCTTTTTTACAACTGCATGATTTAAAACTTTTTCTTAACTTTTGAGACATGTAGCTTCAACTATACTCAGACTGAGAAACCTCCTTTCAGCTTCTTCTGCTCCAAGTACTTCTGGGGTCCTGACTGACTTTTAGTTTGGTTTATCGGGCTAATACACCCGAGGCTGGGACTTGGCATATTGAAACAGTCCGATGGGCCCTTTCTTATGGTGCTTCAGACCTAAACCGACAAGGCAGAATAAGCGAACAAGATCTGTTTGTATGACTGGTTCTTGTGGAACAGGCAGTGAAACAGGTACATTGCACAATATTCAGGAAGACTGATTAGCCATGCCCATGCAGGAGCATCATGTTAACATGACTGTTGTTTTTAGGATCTAAGATAGCTGTGAATGAGTTGTGCAGAGATTGAGTCATGTTTCTCTGCTTGGCTCTACCTTATGCTGTGCAGACATGCCTGATATTGCAAGGAAGAGCTGCCTAAGTGCAACTCTACCTGCGAGCACCTGGCTCTCCTGTTCAGCCAGGTGTTCCACTGGCTTGATCTCTTGTCTCCATCAGTGCCTCACACTGCAGTTTATCATAACTAGCCCTTGGTGAGCACTCCACCAAACTTCTTCCCTTCTGTCAGAATCCTGAATGCTGTTTAAATGTGCTAATAGCCTTTGCGCCAGAGACAACTTCTTAAAACAGCTTGTGAAGGAAATTATCCAGGTTGTGTCTGTTCCTCTAGTCTACCTTACCATGCTGTTTGAGATGGCTCAGTTTTTAATATTGCATAGCTTCCAAGATTAATAAAAAAAGCAGCCCCAAAACAACAAACAGCAAAGTGCACCTTCAAACACAAGTTGCATTATTCCCAGATTTGACAAATCCCTCCTGTCCACACAGGATTCCTGCGATCAGTGACAAGACTAACTCAACATACAGATTTAAGAGCAGAGAACAAAATAGACATTGTGGCAAATATCTCTGTGAGGAACATAAAAGTTCAAGTATTATCAGCACTGGCTTATCTGCAGTACGGTGTGCAAGCATCCAGTTGCTAGGTTAGTTCTGACAGATGTGTGTCACGTATTGCATCATTTTAATTGCTACCACTCAGGCGTCTGCACTCGCTTTCCAAGAGGCAAACAGCAGAGCCAGCTCCGGGCCTTGGAAGAACAGACCACTGCCTACTTCGTCAGCCTGCAGCAGCCTGCCAGGTCTGCCTGGGGATGAGGAGATGATGATTGGCTGTTGTGACTTGTGCCGCCCTTCCTGCCTGTGTAGGGAAGAGATGTAAGGAAGGCAAGGTGGGAAGCACTTTTACTGCAGCAGGAGCAGCTCCTCTGTGTAGCACTTGCCATCATCTCCCACCACAGCAATGGCAAGGAGAGAAATCCCTTCCCTTTACTGCTGTTCTGCAGCCCCCAGGCCTTCCTCTTCCATTTCTGACCTGTAAGAGCAGGGATCTTATTGCCTCCTCATATTACTTTTCTCAAGAGGTACACAGATGCAGGGAGGTCACATTTGCTGTAATGCCACTGACAGAAGGGGGTCTTCCAGGAATAACTGATTAGAATTAATTTTATTTCTGAGTGGGAATAATGATACACCTCCTCATTTTTCTCTCGGGAATGTATTAACTATTTCCCCTGGAATTGCTAAACATGGTGTGGTGAGCTAACATGTCTGGCTGCCAGCCACCCACCCAGCCGCTCTCTCACTCCCCTCCTCAATAAGAAGATGGAAAAACTTGTGGGTTGAGATAAGAGAGAGAGATCGCCTTCCAATCACCATCATAGGCAAAACACACGACTTGGGGAAAATTAATCTGTTGCCAGTTAAAATAGAGTTGGTTGGTGAGAAACCAACCTCCATGGACTGCAGTCCCTCAGGATACACCTGCTCCAGTGTTGGACACCTAATGCATGGGAATGCTGAACAAATGTGTCCGAAATTGCTGAATGCCAAACTCTGGAGGTATATTATTTGTCATTAACTGTGTTACTCCTGCTTACACCTCTGGAAATCTGGTCTTCATAACCATTTCCCAGAACACCTACTTGTAACCAGCTAAATGGAGTACTGGGGAGCTAAGGGAAAGATGGACTGACCGAAGGTTACAAGGGCAGCTGTAGGGACTCCACGTGTGGAATCCCAGCCTCTGGGGGCATATCCTTTTGGCAGAGAGGTTTTCACCATGTATGCTTTTAGCAGCTCTTCCTTGTCTCAGTGAGTGTGAACACGCTGATGTGAGAGTGTGTGATCCAGCTTTTTAGTTTCACTAAAGGCTCATGAAAACACTCTGCAGAAAGTAAAGTGTCACAATGTCAGTGACCTTCATGCTGAAGACAGGATTTCCCAATTTTGAGGTAATTCTCCTGATCTAGAAGCTCCCAAGAGGTTTATCACATGCTCTGGTGGTGTTCAGAGAGTGTCTGCAAATGGTTAATTCCTTTGAGATTTGAAGCAATACCTGGAGTGATCTGAACTTACACTTCCCTTTGGTCTATAGGTTCTTTCAGTTAAATACCCACATCCTATTCCAGGTTTTGCAGCCTTAGGTCCTACTTCTGGGTCCTCTTTTGCAGTTTTCAACCCCACCACTGACTGCAGGGCAGCTATGATAGGAGATCTTTTACCTCCCCCTGCAGCTTGTGAACCTCTTTTGTGTTACAGACCCACCACTGACAAGCATGGGACTCTGCAGGAACCTAAAACCGAAGGGTTTCAGGGCTTTCTGCCTTGTTATTAAAACCTGCAGGTTGAGATGCTGCAGAATCTCCAGTTAGAAGTGGAGAGGGCTGGAGTGAGCAACAGAGCAGCAGGCAGCTATCTGTCAAATGTGTGTGCTTAGGCCAGGAATTAGATGTCACCACTGAAGCGGGTGAAACGGCCCTCTTGGCAGCAAGTCTAGCTTGACTTTGTTGAACTTGTGAGTAAGGGCTCAAACTACTGGCAAGGTCAGCAGTAAATGTGTCACTTAGGCATAGAGCTTGCTCTGGGCGGACCAATGGTCACTCCCTCAGTAGAGATGAGCCACAATGACGTGTGCTCATTGCCCAATATTGCTTGGAGAAAACAGCTACAAAGCAGCATAATTATCAATGGTGTGTCACTGCAAGGTGGTTATAAACTTCCTGAGTGTGATAACAATGGAGAATCTTTTGGTATGCTGCTTTCTGCGCTGCTTTATGTTTCCAAAACACTGACTGAGCAACCAGAGGGGTACTGAGGATGCAATACAGTCGTGGTGCCTTTTTCCCCCTGTTGCTGTGCCAAATTCTTTGATTTTTTTTCCACATTGGATTTATTGAAAACCTTGTTTTGTCAAGTGCAGCAAAGAGGTGCACATGTAGATGGTGGAGTTCAGTAGGAAAGCTACCATAGAATAGGGAACCTTTTTTATAGAACCAGAACGTACAAAACACGTAGCATACAGAGAGTTTTTGAACACTAAGGTGGCTGTGAAAGTTCGCTGACTCATCTGGATACTTTTTCTCTCACCTTTCTATCTTGTCAGAATCATCTCTTGCTCGCTCAGTCTTACTTTTATTGTGTCATTTTCTTACCACCTCCTACCTCTCCCTTTCCCACCTCTGAATGTATCACGTATTTTGTTTTCTATAAACTAAAGCATTGCCTTCACCTGAATTTGCGTGCCCTCGCTTTACATTTTTTAACTCAAAAAGGAACCTGTATCCTGCAGAGGTAAATGCTGGGATGTTACAAATTGTTGTTGCCATTCCCTACCTTATGCACGTTGTAAGTTGAGTTTTAAAAGTGGTTCTTTCACTGGTGTCAGGTGCATGATTCTCTGTTCTGGCACAGACATCCATGAGAAAAAGTCATTCATGGTCACACTCTTAAAAGACCTCTCTGCATTTTCTTTAGCCACTTAAATGTGGTAGCTGACTGTACCCAGCAACCACAATAGAAGCTTTGAATTCTTTTGAAAATTTTCCTTTTAATACTTCCCTTTTTCATGGAGGCATTATGAGGCAGCTGGAAGTGACAGCTACAATAATTATGAACTAATATAAATGATGGCATCTTCAAAGTCCTGAAATAAATTTATACAGTTCAGCAAGGTTCCCTCTTGTAGCCATTCATTGTGAGAGTATTAAAACTTAAATGACTTAAGAGGCTGTTAGGAAGGCAGCGCAAAAAGCAGCATTTTTCAAAACAGGAAGTAGAGCAGAACAATTACTATTTAATGATACTGGAATTGGAAAATGTATGATGAAGCAGGAGTGTCAAGTTTACTGTGCTCATTGCTACTAGGGCAGCATGCTTTTTGGCAGAGTTTACCCAATTTCTGTTTTTCTGCTTATACATCTATCCTGGTGATATGAAAGGATTCCAGTAAAAGCTAATCCAGTTCTTGGAATCCCCCATTTCTCCCCTCCCTTTTACCAATCTAAGACTTGTTCACAGCACTGCTTCAATTTTTCCGCTCCAAGGCTAGCAAGGTGGTTCTCTTGACATATCAGAATGCCGCAGCCCTTTACAGGCTAGTTACTGCCGTGGGATCGTCCTCATTAGGTGAAATAACCCAGAGGTTGTTGCTGCCTTGCAACATATCCTCTGACAATGCTGCCTTTACTGAAGCAGCCTTGGTTAAGAATGTTTTTTTATGGCTTTGAAGATCATTATATCAAATATCAGTCAAACCAATATCAAAATCTCTTAGCACAGTTAGTCACTGGAAAGACAGCACAGGACCCTGACTTCCACAAGTCTAAAATATCGTTATGTATTTGCCAGTAACCTCATCCAAATTGACACCAAGAGTAGCTCCATCTGAATCACACATGATTTCTTATTTTTCTTGTATTTTTTCTCCCTGTAACCTAAAAACCCAAATTTAAATTTTGCCTGCAGTGAGGTACGTTATACCAAGCATTTTATTTAAAGATTGCTCATTTTCCATGGTAGTTTTGAAAAACAAATCTATTTTGAAATCCTTCTGCATGGGCTAGCTTACGTGATCTGTGTTTCTTTAGTTACTGTCCATTTTCCTGGGGTGTTTACATGGAAATAAATTTTCTGTTCCTTAAACACATCTATACCATCTTCCAGTCTCCTACCTAAAGTTATAATCCTTTGCATATGACATTACAGTTTGGTGTGCAGATGACATCTCCAGCAGAGGCCTGGCTTCAATTGGGGAATCAATGCCATGAGCAGATGAGGTCTTGGAAGACAGCTATTCAGCCTGAATGGGAATTTTTATAATAAAGATTGACAGATGAGAAAATACAGAGATTTAGGGTATGTGGTGTATGAGCCAAAAAAATCTATTTGCAGGCAAAGTGTACAATGATTATTCATTCCTTCTTGAAACCTTCTGTAGGTTAAAAAATGCTCTTAACTCAAAGTGAAATGGATTTTGAATTTTTAAAGTATGCTAAATTGTTCAGGCAGGCATTTAACAGTGATGTTCCTGTTCACTTCTGCACTAACACTGCCCTACCTGATTACCAATGCAGGTAATATGACCACTGGGATTTTCCCCTTTGGGATGGCCAGTGCTTTTGGCCCTTTTGCCTCTTTGTTGCAGCTTTTCTTTACTGGATCTTATTCCATTTACACTTTAATCTGAGTTCTTGTAGCTCTGTGGTTTTCCTGAACAGCATTTTGTAGTCCAGATTTTTACAAAGCATTTCTAGAGGCTGAATGTGCTCTTTAAAAATCATACCCCTGCTTAGATCTGGTGGAAGCCTTGGGGAAAAAAAGAAAAAAGTGTTTGTCAGGTTTATTTTCAAGACAGCAAAGATTTGCAGTAAATGTTGTGGTATTGAAATGTAAATGTCCATTTTCCCTCTATAATCCCTTGCAAGAAATTGAACTGTCCTTTACATTAGCTTTTGCCTGGGTATATAGTACTAGGGAATTTACCAGCTTTTGGGAGAGAATTGCCTTTAACTTAAATCAGAATAACCTCACTGATACCGGATCTTCCATAATTCTGTCAGCAAGATACACCCACCTCCACAAAAAAGATTTTTCTTCATTATCACCGAGCTCAGTGACTGTCTCATGTTTACTGAAGAGAGAAGCCAGACTTGCTAAAAAAGTTGTGATATTTAGCAACATTAGTTATAATCACTACATCACCCTGCTGCTTTGCTTTCTGCCTTTGCTCACTGACAAATGACAGAGTAGTACAAGCAATATGTAACTTGGCTCCATTTGTTTTGATAAGGGCAGGATCTAAGTGATTTATTTTTTCTTTCAGCACAATCCAGAGAAAGAAAAGGAGGGTCAGTGTACCAGGTAATCTGGTACAAGATCACCCCTTCATTTCTCAACCAAAATTCAAAACACTCTTGAACTGTTTTAGATCTTGAACTAAGTGATACAACCTTGTTTAAAGATGAAGTGGTGGAGATCTGGCACTCCTGTAGTGACACCTGCCATCCTGCCTTACGCTGCGCTGCTATTCCCATTTCAGGAGCTTGTGCTATTTGTGAAAAGGAGCTGGGCTACCACTGTCAGGACATGATCTAGTTTTTATTGTTTTCTGTGAAGGTGGATGCAATAGCATGTCCTAAGCATAAGCTCTGTTTTTAATGGCAAGAATACAGACAACAAAACAGCCCACAGTAAGGTCCGAGAGGCATCTCCACAGTCCTGCTAGTCAAGTCTTTATCTAGAACAATAATAAGCTGCATTATGTTTGTTCAAATCCTTGGGCAGATTTTCGTAAGATCTGTTAGCTGAGTAAAAAGTAGACATTTTTGTCTTTGCTAGACTGACTGTGTAAAGAGCTGACTGTATAAAAAGCCCTCCAGAGAGAGCTTGTAGGAGGGGATGTGTTAAAAGGGCAGATGTTGGTATGCCTGATACTGACTTTTGCAAAAGCAGTAGGTCTGTTACATGTCAGTGTTTCCTGAGTTTGGGGAACAGTTGTCTGGGTACATCTGAAGACATAGCTATGAGCTTCGGAGGTGGCTTTTTTTGTGTTGTTTTGGTTTGGTTTGTGGGTGGTTTTTTGTGTTTGTTTGGTTTTGTTTGGGTTTTGTTTTTTTTCCATGCTAGCTGACTAGGTAAAAATATCAGCTTCTTCACATCCAATCTAAGGACTTTACCATGCTCGTTCCTATCTCATCGGATGATCTTTACCCGGAGGAGAGAGCAAGGAACCAAATGATAGCTGTGGCTTTTCAAAGTCATAAAAGAGGGAAATATGTGTGCATGTACTTATTTATTTATTTTCTCTCCCTATTCTGTATTTTGTGCTGAGGCTATGAAGCCTATTGAACTTTTTTTTGAGCCCTTAAGGTATAGCCAATGTCAGTCAGACATCAAAGCTCCAGAGCTGAAATGGAAAGAGAACGACCAAATTGTGTTTAAAGGTTAATAAAATAATGCTTGTGTTTTCTGTTGTCACAGAATACTAAAAAGAAAAAACATTACCTTCATGTTTACAAAGACGAACAGAAAATAGAGAAATGTGAAGTCAGCTGTGATTAGCTTAGCCTTTGTTCTAAAAATGATACATCCTTGTGTTATATCAGAGACAGGATGGGCTCTTGAAGCTCTACTTTTTTTGTTTTGCCAGCTATTAAATGATATCAGTTGCCACTGATAACTCTATTGTAGTTTATGAGAGTTTATTACTTCTAATATGAAACTAAAGGTTTAATGTAATATGAGAATTTCCTGTCTTTATTCTCTGGGAATCTGGCTGGCTTTTGTGTGTGTAAAAGCTGAATACTACCAGCCTTACACTGCACATATTGGCTATGCTTATAGTAGGCACAGAGAATAAAATCTGGAGGTTATAACCATACAGCAGAATTGCGTGAGTATAACCAGCCCCTTTGAGTCACATGACTTGAGTTTAACTTTGGGCTCACTCTGTCCTCAAAGCACAGATGCAGTTTTATGGGTGTAACTGAGGAGGGAACACAGCGCTTGTAATTTGGAAGCTATATAGTGTGTGAAAATAAGTTAAAACTGCAGAAGACTTGTCAGTTCATTTAAAGTTTTATCCTTCTTTGATACATACTGAGCCTGAAACAGCAGCTAATGTTTCCTACCTATGGCTTGTCACTCTGAAGCCCAAACCTCCACATTGCTCAGTGGAATCAAGATCCTCTGGGACTTTCAGTACTGTCACACACATTATTCATGAAACAAAGGTCACTGAAGTCTAGGAGAGCATAAAGTATTAGTAGAGTGATCAGAGCTTGGGAAGTCCACTGAATTATTTGAAATTCCTCTGTGGTGAGTTCCAAGTACCAATTTGACTGACTTGCCAAACCTGGAATACTACTTGAAAACAAACAAACAAACCAGAAGAAAAAAGAGAAAGACACGTTGTGGTAGTTTGAAGGCCCAGCTCAATCCAGTAAGGAGGATACCAGCAAAATTTGCAATGCATTTAATAATGATTCTTTTTCCCAGGAGTATTATGAAGTGATCTGTTATGTGCATCTGCTTGTTCTATTTCTGTTTCTTAGTCTGAGATTCCTAACACAGAAGGCAGTAACCCTGCATCGTGTTAGATCATATCATGTCACATTGAATGTTGACCTTGGCTGACATAACGTGACATGCTACAGTTGAAGTAATGTAACGTGAGCCAATGTATCATGTGCTTAATGTTAATCTGAAGTTATTATCTGTGAACATAGCAAAAGGTTTGGATACCGTGTTGTATGGAACTGCCCTCTGTTCCTCAGGCAGTCGGAGCTGCATGTGTTCAAGCTACCAACCGAAAACGACAGACAAAAGGAGAGGGCAAAATCTAGAGAAGTGTTTCTGTGTGAGTTAGTAATCAAGATGCTAATCAGTTTAGTATGAGTTTACAGCTAATTGACTAGAAGATGTTGTATCCCCCTGACACCACAACAACCACAGTAGAGGTGTGACTCTGCGATGGGAGCACTGGCCATCAATTATTTATGCTCTTTGGAGTTTTTGATATAGGAAGCTGTTAATATACATTTCTGAGTAGATCTGTTGTTGCAGGTATTGTTGAATATATTTATTGACATCATGTTAGTTAAAACAGTTAATGTAAAGGTTGTGCCTTATGAAGTTAATCAGTTTTATAACATTTTCTTTGTTTGTGTTCTTTCTTAATCTTTTGACCCACTGCAAAATTGTGTCCAATACTATGTGGGCTGATCTCTGTTGTTTTCTTAGGGAGACTCAGAGAAAACTCTGCGTGTCTTCTTTGCAAGTAGTTTGTAAATGACATGTCAGATTAAAGCATGCCTGCCAAGTAATTGCTTGAATTTAAATATTTTAAAACAATATTATTCAGTGCTAGAATTGTCTATTGTGTCTTCAGTGGTTTAGCAGTGGTCAGAGCCTTTTTCTGTTTCTCCCATCATGTGCTCCTGTAACAGGATCATGTTCTTTAATGTGATCACTGGCTGGCTGGCTCCTATGTGCCACCTTCATTCTTATTCAGCTAGCTATAACTGACAGGGGATATTATCCTTGACTTTTTGTTAGGCCAGTATTTTCAGTCCTTTTGTTGCTTAAAAATTAGCCTGATAAAGCCATAATTGTGCATCTGCTTTGGTGAAAGCACTAGGCAACCCAAATGGGAAGCCTAATTTGTTGAATGTTGGTATGCAGATTTGCTGCAGATGATAATCAAGCATCGTTTTTTTCTCAAGTAGGGTTAAAAAAGGACACACAAAAAAAAAAGGTACCTGGGTACACAGGATTTTTGAATGCTGTAAATCTTGAGTGCCATAAATCAGGCTTTGGAGTACTTTAGAGCACCTAGTAAGAAAAATGGAAGCTATACCTTCTTCCTTTGGAGGAAATGCCTTTCCTTACTCTGAACTGCCCTTTTGATCATAGATCAGTGCTGCATTCTTGGCCACACTGAGCCTGATCATGCTCGCATTGAAGATAACTAAAAACTCCCGTTCTCTCCAGGAGCACAGGTCTAGACTACAGCTAGTACAGTAGCAATGTTTATGGGTGAAACTTTCTCCTTTATAATCTGCAAATCCGCAAGACTTTCCTAATTAAAATTATTTAATGATAGAAATACTTTCAAAAGTTTATAACAGAAAGAGTAGCACTGCCATTGCCTAATAAGACGAAGTAAAGGACGGTAATTTGTCCTTGTCATTGCGAATATTCTAAAAGAGTAATTAAAAAGAAAAAAAAAAAAGACATGTATTTTCTCTGACTCTGGGCTAGACTCAGCTACGTTGCAGACTTTCCCCAACCAAGTTCAACCAGCAAGCAGCAGAGGCTGATAAAGATCTGATCTGGGTGCTTAGCCATAGATTATTGGGGGGTCTTGATTAAAAACCAGAAGAGATGAAGCAGCACAAGAACAGATTTGCAAAAGAAGTAAACACTGACTTCATACATATTTCCTGCCTTCTTTTTAAAACAATATCAGGAGCATGGGAAAATTAATTTATTTTGCCAGAATTAAGGAGCCTGTCAGTTGCCAGGCTCAAGTGGGTCATGAAAGCACAGAACTCAGAAAGCCTAACGCAAAACCTTAATGACATTTAATGTACCTCAAGATTGGGAAACTATGGAGAAACCAGGTTATTTTGAACACAAATTTCCAGGGAGGAGCGTCATCACAGACCTGAATGCAGTCAGGAATAAAAACCATTTTCTGCAAATGTGAAGCTGAAGTAACACACCAACATCACTGTAAGGACAGAGCTATTGTGAAGGAATTTTCAACTCTTTAGTACACAAATCAGCAGTTACACTAATTAAATATATATGGAGAAAAGGGTCCGGGCCCTTTCTAGGCAGTGTTGCTTAGCAAAAGGGATATAAGTTAAACAAAATACTGGAGGAGAGGCCATAAAATGGCATGCAGCAGATTGTTGATGACACCTGGAGTTGCCAAAGGATAGAGCGAGTATGAGGAAGAAATTGCATTTCTGTGTACAGTAACCTCTGACCAGCCAGATAAATCATGGCTAGTCAGAAGTTATTTCAGGGCTGGAAACTGTAGGGCAGCATGTAAGTCAGAGCCACTTGAGCTGCTGTGAGAGGCTTTCTATTTGGGGAAAAAAGTACAAAAAGAAGCCTCATGAGAGAAACAGGATGCTAAAGTTAAGGGAGCTTAAATGAAAACTCAAAGGATGCAGGGAAATATAACTTGTGGTGTTTCCCTCATTACTTTATTCCTTCTTCTTTGAAGCTAGTAATACTATGAATGTTCTGTCGGACTGAGAGCAGTAACTATTGCAAGAGTTCAGGAAACTGTTCCTTTGCAAGCGGAGTGTTAAAGGCCTAAGGAAATTAATGTCTCTACAATAGCAGTTCTTTGTGCAACACTATGACTTGCATGACTGATTTAGAAATTACTATATATAGTGTCACTAGAGCAAATAATTCACTAGAATCTTTGTCCCAGAGCAAAGTCTAATAGTACACATCCCCCCGACCCTTGCCATGTCCCACTGAAATCAGCACAACTTTGCAGACATCTGTCATGAGACTAGGTCTAGAACAGGAATAAAATCAAATGCCTCTGGAAGAATGTTCTGGAAATAACAGGGGACTACATTTGGAAGAGGCTGTGGGGAATAAGTAGTTTCACTGCACTTCCAAAAAGGTTTGGATATGTTCCTTCTCCTTTCCCCACAACAAAGAAGAATATCAGAACACTCATTAAAAGCCATCTTCCCAAATAATTTACTCTGATGATATTCTTATACTTCCCTTCCTTAATTTGCATTTTGAAATTTCTAATATCCATAGGTAGGCATGGAGCTGCCCAGAGATATATGTCTCCACAACCCATAGCTTGCTGAGGCATCTCTTATTGGGGATCCAGGCTTGATCCTGACAGGGCATTGCTGCTGTGTTTCCTCACATCGCAAAGTTACCAAACAATTCCTTTCCCTATTAACTCTCTTGCACACTAACATTAAAAAAAGTACTTTCTAACCAAAAGACACTGAAAGCAGATCTCACCCCTCCTGTCCAGGCTAGCTTTTTAACTCTGGTAGAAGGCAGTAGAGTGTGCTGAGGAGTGGCTGTGACAAGCTGTGCTTCAGAAGTGGATTGTGTCCTGGCTTACAGACAAGAGATCTCAGTTTTGTGTTTGTGTGTGCATTGTGCAAATGGTGGATGTTGTCCATCTGCAGAGCATCTTCTCTGCTGAAGGATTCCAGGGCTCTTCACAACAGTGCACTTGTAGGACTGTTGAAATTCAGTTAAAAAATTCAGAGAAGCTCTGAAACCGTTCTCTTAAAGCCCACATAAAAATAGGTTCTCAGTTTTTGAAGTCTGAGTTGAAGATGAAAGTGGAATTAAAAATCCACAGGCATTGCATTTCCTTTGCAAAGAAAGGGAAAAAGCAGATGGAGTTGCTTTTTGTGTGTGCTTAAAAGCAATGAAAACTTGTCGATATTTTTCATTTGAATTTTCATGAAGAGCTAAGAAACTCTGCTGATGCTGGAGGGGGCAGGAAAATGTGACTTTTACTGGCAGAGAAATATTTGAACCGTTATTGACAAAGAGCACAGTGCATGGAATGTGCTTGGGCTAAGCAGAGTGAAGATGTTTGACATATTGGCAATACAGCGCAGGGTCAGGGGGTGACAGATTAATGTTGTGTTTCACAGTCCAAGCTAATACTCACTGCATGCTTTCATATGCTCTTTGTTATTGCACACATTTGGAAGGGCAAACTAACTCTGAGTTAGTTAAACCTAGGCACTGATTCTAGCATGGAAATGGCTCACTTTGGTTTAATCAATTAGGCACAAGAATAAAGTACACCTAAATAAGCTGTTCTTGGACTAAATTGAGAGCATCATGCAGGAGTTTGCATGATTTTAATTAAAACAAGTCAAATTTCTTAACTGAGTTCAGGGCAACAGTGAGTGCAGAAAGGAGAGAGTCATTCCCAACTTGGTGACTCGTAGAGGCCTGTGACCATGATCACTGTGGCCTAACCATGAGTGCACATCATGGCCAGGCCCAGTGGATCTTGCTATGCTTGGAAAATCTCAAGGCAGAAGGCAGAGATTACAAAAAGGAAAAAAACAACCCACAAACCCCTCAAAGCCCCACCTCTTGGCTTGATGCTCTCCCTGGATGTCTGCTCCTGGCCTGCTCCCTGGAACAAGTAACACAAATGACTCTGCTTCCAACAGCAGAGACCAGGAAGCCAGCCGGATACTTTTCAACTCGACAGATAGTTTTAAAGAATTGGAGGTAAAGGACTAAAATGGAAAACAGATGATAGACAGAGGCTGGCAAGAACAGAAGGAATGCAGTGCAGGCAGCCCGTTTGTCTCAGAGTAGCCGACATGCATGCCCGTGGAAGTGGCCAAGTCTGTCTGCAACAGTGTCTTAAAATAATGGAATAGTAATGTGTCCCTTCTGGAAGGTGCTGAGCCCTTTGGCTTCATAGCATCACTGCGCTGTGTAGGACCCAGCCCCCACTAACAGGCATTTCATATAGCTGTGCATCCAAGGACAAGTGTGGTTTGTGGCAGAAGTTTGCATAGGAGGAAACGACAGAACACGGAATCACTTGCCAGTTCCTGCAGTACCTGGTGACATGGGCACATGTGTAAGAAACAGCTCTGGGGTTTTTGAGAGTGGAATGGTGTCAGAAAGCTGAGTTCTGATTTCCAAACTGCTCTAGTACCCGGTTGAAGGATAGTTCTAAATTGATTTTATCTCTATGTTGGAATGTGTGCAGACATTCGCATGTTTATATGTTTTGTATCCAGAGCTGTAATTTTCAAGGCAAAGAGCCCTTCTCCAGTGTGGTACCCTGTGTTGTACATACTTCATAGATGAGGAGCTGACAATAGCAGATTAATAATGAGAAATTTTCTTCTGCTGGTTCCAGATCATATTCCTCAACGAGCACTCACAAATACCCATGAAATGGCAGCAAAGGGAGAACCCGCATTGGCAGTGGCCGTGGGATTCAGATTTTGGCACATTCACTGGTATGTTGGAAGTGATGCGATGCCTCTGACAGAAATAACTTGGGTGGGTACAGATCCCCTCTTTGAAAGGGAGGAAAACAGAGGAAAGAGTTTACCCAAGCTCCTTTCAAACTATAAAGCAAAATGAACAGTATTTAGTTACAGCCATCTGAGAGTGTGACATGGCTGGCTGGCTGAGCTAGGAAGGCTTTGCCTTGGAAAGGCACCACCTGGTTCTTGAGTAAGACTAGCTGGAGCATATTGCAGTAACTACATAGCTGTAAGTGTGCTAAGAGACTTGTGACCACCTTAATAACACTGCATGTCTACGTGGTGAACCCACCCTTAAAGAGCTCATATGAGAAGAATGAGCAGTGATGACAGTTTGAGGTCATTTTTTTCTATCAATATAGCACTGTTTCTGTGTTGGCAGACGTTGTTACGCTGCTGCTTCTGATTGCATACCTCACTGAAATAGCTATGTTGGTAGAGAAGCTGTCTGCAGACCAAGCAAACACCCGGCATGAAAAGTGAGTTGGCACTTGCAGCAGAGGTGAGCCCCTCTGAGCAGTTGCTGGGGTGGGCTGCTGCTCAGGGAGCTCCGTCCCTCTGCAGTCACATGCTGTCATTCCAACTCCAGCTTCTGCTGAAATCATGAAGAGTTTGCCATTATTGCCAGTGAAGGTCACCCCTGAATTGCTCAGATGGCCTCAGCTACACGTTTCTCTCCATCCCCACTCCCCAGAGCCCCTTGGATAAGTCTGAATGGTGGTTAGCTGTTGACTTCCCTTCTTGTGCTTGCTCTACTCCATGGTATCTGAGCATGTCACATGTGCACTGTCACATATTATACCTTGTTTGAACAGAAACAAAAATTTGTTAAATATTATAGTTTTTATTAGATAAAACCAATGGATTTAGGCAAGAAAATTTTCTGTTTACTTTCAAGCTTTTGAGAAGTTGTTGACAGACTATGCTGTTTAAAAAAAGAAATGAGCTTCTTCCCAGGGCCTTTTATAAAGAGGCCTTGTCCAGCTCAGAATTTAGGAAATGTAGCCTATTTTCTGAGTCTTGTAGTTGAGGTCAGCCTGTCTGTGATTGCAAGTATCTCTAGACTTTGGCGCTGTGCTGATTTAAGCCCTAGGGCACGCACTTAAATTGTCACATATAGTGTGTCTCATACTGACATCTTCTTCTGTAGAAGCGAAGGATAATACAGCACTTGTGCTGCAGAATAAGACAGTACTCTCTCCTCAAGCATGAAAATTGTCTGCAAATTTCAGACATGTTTTCCTTGATTGTGGCGGCTAATCAAGGCAAAAACCAAAGTTCATTTTACTAGGGGATGAACAATGCTTGGCAGTGTAGAGAATGTTAATGCAGTTAATTATTCCTAACACTGTGCCGGTCCTCTGAAGAGTTCAATATCTTCAGACAAGGCTTTAACGATCCACAGCCACCCTGTGGTTTCACCCAGGGAATATTGCCTCTTTGGGCCAGTTTGGATAATAAGCTGTCCCTCAGTCTGCACTCTCCCCCTGCTTTGTGGCATGTCACATCTGCTATGGTGAAGTTGGGTGGGTGGTTTTAAATGAGCTTTGTTTTGTTACAGAGCTGATGGTTTTATTGTGCTTCCTATTGTCCCTTGTTTCTTTACACTCTGTATGTAAGCTTTTGACAGTGTTGAGTGGGGAACATAAAAATGGAAAAAAAGGTCCCAAATTTTAACTACATGGGGGAATTGATAAAAGTGTTCTGGGCCCCCATGGCACTCACTATCAGTCGAGTCCTTAGGACATGCGATGGGAAAGCAAGCCTTAACTAATTTGTACATTCAAATTGTCTTTGATAATACCTGTTTGTCGATACACTTCTATCATAACTTAGTAATGATGGTATCTTTCTCTAAGTTGTAGCTTTTGTTAGATCAGCTTGTGCGTTGAGTGTCTTAAAATTGTCTATCTCCACATATAAACAACTTCTCTCATAATTGAAACAAAACAATTTATGAAAATACTTTTTTTCAGAAGTTGTCAGAGAAATCAGTTACATAATTATTTTTCTGTACTTAAAAACTTAGTTTGGTTTTTTTTTTAAGAATGTCAGTTTTGGGACAAGCCCTGTAAATTGAGAAGATTTGTGTGGTTTACCCTTAATACACTCTCTGCTATGAGGAGATTATTGACAGACCATATTTCTCTATCTGAGGGTTTGCAAGTCCATATCCTGTACTAGTCCTGTGTGTCATAATTTTACAGCTATGTTTCTGTTGCTTTTGTTTTGAAAATTCCATTGACTGGAATTCCCTTGATTTTGCAAGTTGCTCCCTCAAGGAATGCATGGTTTGTTGACAGCTGAGTGCAGTACCACCTTGATCAGGAGCTCCAAGCAAGGCTCTGCAACACGGGCAGGTAGAGCATCGATGTTGAAAATGAGCTGCTTTGCAACAGAGCAGATGGGTGCAGCTTGGGTGACCGGTTCTACCTCTGCACAGTAAACTGCCTTCTTCATTCAACTTCCAATGAGCTTTGACTATCCTGGACTGAGCTGGGTACTCATTCCTAAACTCCTGATGATGTAACTGGGAATCCTGGGTGTAGCAATGACTTGAGAAGTGAACCCTCTGGACTGGGTCCAGCTTCCATTAGAACACAATGACTTTACTAGAATTGCATCCCGCTACATTATAAAGAGTTTTTGCAAATGTTCTGTTAAAAAGTACTAATTTTTTAAAAAGAAAAATATCTAAAAGGATCTCAGACATCCTACACGAGATGTTATTGAAAGTTCTTATTCAAAAATTTAAAGTAAAAACATGTTTTCTTCAGCAAGAGCCCATAGTTGAAAATTGGCTTCAAGGAATAGAGAATGCTTAACTAAGCTCCTCTTATTTAGTGCACTAAGCCTTCTTGAAATTTAAATGTCTGCTATGGAAAATGTCCACAATTTGGAATTATTTATAAAAGAAATTAGGCAACATACAGGGCTTGTGGTTTCTGTTCAGAGCAGAAGATAAAAAGCTTCTCAATTTTAAATTTATTATTATTTTATTTCTAAGTCAGTTTTTCTTACTGAATTCTTGACATATGTACGGTTAATTAGGCAGTAATGATTTTCTTTCATTTGCCCTGCAAATTACACCAATAATTATGCTTTTATTCACAGAATATATTCCGTTAACTGACCTTGGGTTTAGTGAGGAATACAAAATGAGAAAGAATTGTGAAGTTCCAGTTGATGCTTTGAGATTCCCAGGGAGTTCTGCTTTTGTTAAGTTTTGAATTTTAATTTTGGAGACACCAACAAAGATATACAACAGAAAGGTTTTAACTAAGTGTATTACTTTGACAGAAGTCATTGGGTTCTACAATTAATTCTCACCATTAGATCAATGCACTTCATAAGCTGCAAGTCATTCTGACAAGATGAAACAAATACAATCGTTAGTGAAATCCTGATAATTTGGAACAACGGGCTGTGAAACTAGGTCAGTTTACATCTTCTTTGAAATATTTTCCCTCTGTAATATTTTATACTTGACTAATCTTGATAATGCACTTGACATCTTTGGTGACTGATCATATGCTAATTTAAAATCACATTGTATGCATAGATTCAGAACAACAGCATGATAACGAAAAAAATTTAAAAAGTGAATTTGACAGAAATATTTTTCTGTTAATTTTTTTTTTTTTTTTTATCATGAAGAATGTAAAGGGAATCTGATTTTCATTGTTTGGAGACAGGTGTTTTAGTGACTCAGAGCTTTTTTTTCCTGTACCAATGAAATACTGTATTTGACTTTTTGGAACAGGTTACTTGGAACAATAAGGTCGTCTTCTCGAACTGTTCATCCAAACCACTATAGACAATTGCTGGGAATGCTTCTCTCAGGAATGTCTATGGTAATTCTTTGTAATATGTTGCTATTTAGATTTTATGATACTTCTTGGAGCATATAAGCAACTTCAGGTGTTTCCTACTCAGTTCTGTAGAACGCTTGCATTAGGAAAGCTTATAAAACTGCCATGCCCTTCTTCATATACTGCTTATCATCCTTTGTCCTTATCATTTCTTCACCGTAGATGGCTCACAGATTTTCAGAGGTGAAGAAAATGTTTATAAAGGCTTATTGTTAAGGAAGGTTGATGATGATTGCTATTATGCTGTAAACTAAAGTGAGAACTTCTCTTTTTTTTTTTTTTTTTTTTTTTTATTTCCAGTGGAAAAAAAGTTGGATTCAAGATTAGAAAGATATTTTCCTGACTCACTGATATATTCCATCTGTCTGCCTTTCCCCTCTCTCTTTTTTTTTTTCCTTTTAATTTTAAGGTGTGAATTCGGTGAATATTTGTTAGGCTGGCTGCTTGTGAATAATAATAATGAGAAAGAGTGCCTGGGGTATCGTGTATATTTAATGAGACAAATAATATAAAAATATAATCTTTGGAGAGTTTGTGACTTCAGTTCCTGTCTTATGTTTGCCTCTGTTTTGCACTAATTATGCAATTCTTAATTACCACTTTGGGGGAATAGGAAAAAAAAAATAGTTTAAAATTATTACTGTCTTAAGAAGAAGAGACCTATTGACTTTTTTTTGGGGTAATAAGTCTGAAATATTAATCCTGTAGGACTTGAACTAACTTCTTAAATTAGCTTTTCAGAGGTGCTGAGCACTGACATCTCTTTTTGCTTCACACATGAACCTGCAGAACACTTGGCTGCTTATGTTAAAATAAATCCCACAAACCCCACATAGGGAGTAAAATCAAACTATAATCCATAGACTAGGTATTTTATCTCTCATCTTCTTTCTCCATCCTTTTTCTCAATGAGTGTTTTTTCAGGTGGCATAAAATGGCACCTAAGAGACACAATAAGCAAAAATCTAGAGCAGTGTAGCAATATGTATTGTACTTTGTAACACAACGGGAAGAGTTGGTGGTTGCTCAGAAACAGGTTTCCAGATCACGCTGTTTCTGGCAGACTTACAGTTTAGGGAGACCAGAAACAACCCGGTTTAGTAGGTTATGGCCATTCCAGAACAATTTCACTCTGTAGAGACTGAACGGTGTGTATCAGCAACCATGAATGCCCTTGGGAGTACCTTGTTAAGGACGAGGTACTGTTGTTATATTATCAGATATGGAAATAGTAGTAAATAACATACCAAGCTGTAATGTTTTGGTGTTATGATAATATGGCTGCAACTTGGTCATACCTCCTTTTGTAGATGGCTGAATTTTTGGTGAGTCTCCTAGGACTCTGGCTAGCTGCAAGCCCTTTTGCTTGTCACGTGCATGAAAGTCAGATTCTCTAATCAATTGCAAGTTCAAAATAGCAGCTTTCTCTGACAGTGTGTCTGCTTGGGATACCGGTGTGCAAATAATGATAATTATAATTGAACTTCCAATAAACAAATAGAAAAGACCTTACTTCTATTGCTGGAAGCTGGGTAGCACACTGTATTCACTGAACCTTTGTTTTTCAGCTAAAGATATGTGTGTGCTCTGAGTGGAGTGCAGAAGTGTGAGCCGTTGTTTTGCACAAAGAGAAAAACCCAGGTGCCAGGCTGTATTTTCAGATATAGCCTGAGCAACACAAGCTCATGTGAAAATGGCAGTCTTTGAAATGTGAATGGGTTTCTTTGGCCATCATTGTCCTGCCGGCAACTAAATTTCAGCTAGGCACAGATGTGTGGGGTGGAGGGGCTGCACTGTGATGACTTATCATGAGCGTTTCTTTTGGCAAGCTAGGAAAAATTATGATGTGAATAAAGGGAACTTGTTTAGTTCAGATGAAGACTCTGTTAATGAGACCCATTATTCCTATTTTTGGAGAGCGTTAGATTTTTTTTAAATACATACAATGCTGTATTATTTTTGATTACAGCAGCATTCACTGGTCACTTTTATCTTTGTGTGTGAATTTCTAGATGAGTGATCTTCACTGTAAATAGTAATGTGGCTTTCTTTCACTTGGTCTGTCCGTACTGAATTCTGTTTCATTATTCGCTTTCTTGATCATAGTATCTTGCTTATTTTATCTTTCAACAGACATTTCTTTAAATCCTCTCGCGGTGTCCTCCCTTACAACTTTTTGAAAAGGGCTTTATCTGAGCGGACAGTTTCCTTTGTCTTTTGATCTATTTGTTGGTGGTGTGTATTCACTTCTGGTAGTAAGCCCAGAACTGAAATCTTTATTCAAGGCCAAAGCGTGGGGGCTTGGCTGTGACTTCTGGGTAAGGCTCTTTCTTACCTATGATTTCGTAGAACTACTGGGGAACTTTGGGACCAGAGGTGTTGGTTACTTAATATGAGTCTCTCAAAAGTTTTTCAGGGTAGATATTATCTACTTTCAAATTTTCAGGTGATTCCTCTTGAGAGCTGAACAATGAAAGCATTGGTAACTGCCAGCCACTTCTGGAAACCTGGAGTTTTCACCCCTTGTGCACACTGCAAGAGGGAGGGAGCATTTCCCTTGCTCTGGGACATGCCTCGTGGCATCGGATCTCTCTCTGCCTGTGAGAGCAAAGGGTGCTTGATGCCTTCTGATGGTCCCACTGATGGTCGAACAAAGTTTGAGTACATATTCCAAAAAAATACTGCTTGAGAAACACAACTATATGTTACAGGAACAATCACAGACAAAAGATGCTGGAAATGAGGAAAAACTTAAAGCCTCCTTGGAGATCATGGATGAAGTGATCCTTTCTCTTTGGGCAATTGAGAAACCTGTGAGAGCCTCATCAGTAGAACCGAAGAAAGTGAAATTGAAGCCAGGAGCGAAGCTGGTAAGATGAAAACAGTATCCCATAAAATTAGAAGGACGTATGAACTGGAGCCTGTAATTAATAACTTTCTAACATATGGACTGTTACAAGAGTGTCAATCAGAATATAATACTCCGATTTTCCCTGTTAAAAAAAGCCTCGATCACAGGAATGCCATTTAGTACAGGCTTCAATCAAATAATGACTGATGTACGCCCGGTGGTGCCCAATCCTTACACTTTGTTAACCAATCATAGTGAGAAGGGTGTTATTAACTGCATGTATAAATGTAGCAGGAGCAGTTTCTTTCTGGTGTGCTTGATTTGTGGAAATCCACCAAGCACCCCGGCTTGAGCAACTCTGGAATAAACAACAATGTCTCTCCTGAGCGTGCGATTTTTGGCTATTGCACACCAGGCAACAAATCCGCACTTTGTTGGCCAACAGTCCGACAAAAACTCTTCTTTTCGTGTCCTTACTGAGGTCTTCTCAAGAGCAGAGAGCACGAATAAAGGCAGCAGAGCATGGCCCAGAAAAGTGAATCGAAAAGTTTGACACCAGCTTTGGGAGAGGGAATAGAAATTTTGAAAGTAAACAGGAGATTCACTTACCTACCTGGAGATGATAGATAGGGAAAACCAGCAGTCTTTCAAACCTGAGTTCCTCCTTGCATCTCTAAACCAAAATAAAACAGATTTGCAGAGATGACCAGTGACTGGCAATTCAGGTATCAGGGATTTTTCGGAGTATTTTTCTGGAAGTCCTGAGATGCAAAATCAACATCAGATCCAGTTCTCTTATAGAAATGTGAGTGACTTAAGCCCAACATTTGTATGTTAAACAACTTGTTTACTACAGGATCAGCATTCGGAGAGTCACAATAAGGCTTTGAGGTTAACATCTCATTAGGATGAATGGGAGATGTTCATACCTCAGGCTGTAGATTCAACAAGACAGCAAAGCATTGATTTACATAGTGAAGGCTATATCTTGGCAAACCAGAAGGGCTGCACACATCATTTTTCTCAAAGGAAGCTTCGATTCCAGGGAGCACATTATAGTCTGCAAAAGGCTCCAGATCAGGAGAGCCACTGGAGCTGGATAGCCACTGGCTGTAACTTTAAACTGAAAGATACCAAATGGGCTTTTCACTGTGAAAGCTGAGATCTCAGCCAGGTGCTCTCCACTCCTGTCTTTAGATTCCCTTTGCTTCCTCTCACCTAACTTTCTCTTAGAACTGATTTTCTGATAGAAAATGTAGGCCAATTACTTGGTGACCTTTACTGACCTTAATATTATGCATGTTTTTGTTGCCTTTCTTTAACCAGTATGTCTCCCTATTTGTGCTTGATCTTTAGATTCCCCCTTTCTTCCATATGCTTTTTATTCTCTCTTATGTTGATGTATTATCACATTAATTCCTTTCCTTCCTTAGCTCCACATTTTCCCCACAGGACCTCTTCTGCTTGTCTGTTTTCCTGCTTGTTGTCCATGCTGTCTGGCATGCTGTATTTTTTCCTTACTCACTGTCGTCCTAAGGAGCTCCTCTTTGGACAGCCATATGCATGGATGTGGATTTTCTTTAGATCTGTCCCACCTTAGCTCTCCCCTGCAGCAGGGTAAGGTCATCCTACAAATCCCAGGATGCTTCTGCCTTGGACACACAGAGGGGCAAGGAAGCCTGGATTTTGCAGTAGGGTCAAACCACAGCCATTATGTCTGTGTGTTTTGCAGCTGAAAGCCTTCTTATCCTTTCTAGCACATGCTGGCTTGATTTGGGCACCAGTATGGAGTGCAAATGAATGTGTTGCATTTTAGTTCCAGTTGGTTACATTGCAAAACCGAAGCATTGCCGTTTAGCCTGGCTGGGGATTCAACAGCGCCTGGGAAGGGAATAGCAGGGGCACTAATGCTGAGGTGTATTTGGCAGGGATGAGGCTTCCCCAGCAGCAGCTGCTTGTGCTCTATGCTGCAGGTTTTGCTTATGTCTTTTGTCGCTGAAGTCACTCAACTCTTCTGAGTAATTATTAGAATTATCAATTTGTAGCAAGAGAGACTAAACTGATTTTGTTTTATGTGTTGGTTTTTTTTCTGAAGGATTTCTAATGACTTGAGAATTTTGTTTTGCAGTAATGCATTCATTTTTTACTGGTCCAGCTTGTGTAATTAATTAATCAATCATGGATGAGACACAGAACTTGAAGCTTTTGTTTATCTGAAAGATATTGCTGCATACCTTGATTTCTTAATTTTTTTCTCATTGTAATATCTCAGTAGAGCTGGAATGAGGGTCATTCACTTTATTAATGACTCTCTGTTGCATTGCTTTCAACAGCTCAAGTATCACTGTACGTCACACAGCCATGCTTTTGAAACTCAATATAGTTACTGTCTAATAAGCTTCATTTTCTGTACCACTAGCTTGTGTTCTATAGTGTTAGTTTCCCAAGCATGATACTAAGCAATTTTAGGAAACGCTGGTACAACTGTAGCAATTTTCCTCAATTTGTTCCTGACAAAGAACTCACTTCAAAATTGAGCTGGCTTCCTTTTTGTTCGAAACACTGGTAGACACAATTAGCCTCATTAACCCTGGTTTCTGTTTCATAACAGAAAATTAGCCTACAATCATTGGTTTGCTGGAAAGCACTGTTGTAATTAGTTCTCAGCAGTCTGATATGAAAATTCATCGTGTTTTTAATTTCTCTGACATGTCACTGTATACAGAAAACATGCCTGATTTCTCACTTGTCTTGGGGATTGAGATAATGTCAAGGACCAAATCCTCAGGCAGCTTGCAGTGCTGCTGTCTGTCCAATCCGTTCATCTGTCAAAAGTGTCATAGGTGCATTGGTCCTGCTATGTGATTTCTGGAGGACCTCTCTGCTTCTACAATTCTGCAGGGTTCTGACGCTTCAAACCAGGACCGGTTAAATCCTCCCAAAATGTCATATTATTCCAGGTTTATGCCAAAGAACTTTGCCTTGTTCCAGATCTCAGATGGTAGTGGCACTGAAGTGCCTTTTTACCAACAGAGAAATGGACTGACTCAAAGGTAAATCGGGCCAATTATACTTAGACCTCTGCAGATAATCTGAAATTGGTTGATCAGGAAAGATTCATCCTCACCTTTAGGACCTGTGTCACTCCACTGAATATGTCAAGGACTGTAATTACGTACTCATGAAACAACTAAGTTTTTCAAGACTGTTATTCCAATCAGAGAAAAAGCTGTAGTTTATGTGTGTTGCTGAGCCTTTAGCTAGTACATAGTACATCACACTCTCAGAGGTTTGCAGAACTAGTGCTGCTGCAGGGAGGTACATACTAAATCAAACTACTGTGAACGGGTCTCCAAATTGTATGACGCCCTTACCCAGCCACTACAAAGCAGAAAGGGAGGAGGTCTGTGTACACCTGTATGTGTAGAAATGTACCCAAGAACTCCTTTGGGAATTTGGGTATATCACTTAGGCCAAATTATATTCCTCCATGAAACAACTGAGATTTAAGTAAATGCAGACCTCTTTGTTTGCATTAGGAATGAGAGGACGACCTTAATTATTTTGAATTCCACGTAAAAACTCTTAAGGGTAACTCCTAATCTAGCTTTGTCCTTTCCATACCTCTCATCATCCAGGAAAGAGATGGGGATTGACTACCTCTGTATGTGTCATGAGTGTCTTCAGTGAAGGATGTTGTATAAATGCTTAGCATTTTAGTGAAAGTCAAGAGAAATTATTTGTATAATTACAGCATTTTAATTCTTGCATGTGGGATAGAGGGCAGGTTTAGAAATGCTTCTAGGGCTGCTTGCACAATAGGGACACTGAATTGTGTCATTTGTTCAGGAAAGGGATTACCCCACAAGTCTCTAGCGCCTAGTGAAATCTTTGCCTAAGGGACATTTTCCACCTGTATTAAACATTCTTATTTCTCAGTTGTTCTCTCTAAATGCATATGGCACCCCAAGGGTATCTCCATTTGAATGATCTCAATTGCTTCTCTGTCCATTTGGGTGCCAGGCTAGAGGGCCATGAAGTGAAGCTGAACTATTCTATCTTGATAACTGAACTGCAAATGAGGAATTCTGTAATTCAAGTTCGTGTCACTACATATGTTAGTTATTAAGTTCTTAAATACCCAAACAGTAACTAAATAAATGGTAATTTAATTTATTAGATGCCCAGAGCATTTATAGTCAGAATGCTAGGGAAGTTAATGTGAACTTGCTTATTCCACAAAGAAACAGAAAAACATTGACAAAAAATAAAGCCTTCAAACACCATCTTCATTGATGCATGAGGCACCCTGTGTGCAGAAAGATAGTATTAGGAATGTCAGCCAATCAAGCAGTCTAATTGGCCGAACTTTTCTTAAGTGCCTCGCCATATAGAAATGGGTTTTAACATTTTCTTCACCACTGTTTAGCTTCTCTAAAGTGTGCCTGAGGTTTATCGTACTCCCAGTCTATTGAAGAGTTTTCTTAGGCCTCTGCTTGAACACCTGCATGAGATGTTGAACATTGACCTAACATTTCATGTAGCTGAGAGCCCCAAGACATATACCTGCCTTAGAAACCTAATCCGTAGGGGAGTTCTCGAAGTAGTCCGTGGATGGGACATGGCAATGGCTCCTGTTTCTCCTATTCCAGTGTGGTATGAAGGCAGATTGCTTTGTTTGGTTTCAGGGTACCTGCAGTCTCACTCCTTCCTGCAAGAACGGATCTGGAACCCCATTTTTTAGCCCTGTGCCAGCACAGCTAAATTGCCCGTCATGTGAAATAACCTCATCACATGAGCTGTAGGTGAAATGTTCAAATACCAGAGGTCAGCTGAGCATGCCACAAACTACAAGTAGCAAGGTCAGCAGGCAGTGCTTTAGTCCCTGCCAGGAAAGATGCCTCAGCGAACGTGTGCTCCAAGTAGTGTGCAGACAGATGCCCGATCCTTCTGAAGGGACCACATCCTCCCTGGGTGCACAGCGGGGCAATTCCCACTGAGCAGTGTTAACAGTTTGCAAAGGTGAAGACCACAGAGGAGAGATGATAATTAGAGCCTCATGAGTAGTCATTTCAGTGTTGTACTCCCAGCTTCTTCACTGATTTTTTTGTGATAAATAAGAGTAAGTCATCCAAACCACATGAACCAATTTACTCTTCTGTAAAATGATCATACTGGTAGTTTTCTGATTGGCAGACTGTGTCGCATGTGACTATTTGAGGGATGCTTTGAGGTGCTTGCACAAACATTGCCATATTAAAGCAAAGCAGCAGCATCAAGTGTTTGTTTCAGAATAGAGTCAAACTGCTGAGGAACACTTTACTGCGTGTGCACATGCCAACTCTATCTCTTAGCTTGTATTTCTGGACATGTGTTTGTCCCTCCTCCTTTCTCTTGTTTACTCTTTAGTTATTTCACACCACATTCACCCTAACCTGAGAAAGAAATTAGGTTAGATTATTTCAAACATCTGCAAATGTAGTAGAATGCACAAGGGGCATTTTTGGCATTAATGTTCTGTGTATTTTGTTCGGGTAATTAAGCATGAAAAGGTCACCTTGTGTTCTAGCAGGAAACATGGAGAGATGGCAGATAGAAAAGCCAAGTTTAAGCAAAAACATTTTAAGGAGAAAGCATCATCATCTGACAATATTTATTATTTGTTTAGTGTTCCCTGAGCTGCTACAATACGTTGAGACCAACCCTACGCCTATACATTTTGTTTTCAAAAGCCATTCTGAAGTATGAGATTGAATACAAGGTAAGGGCTAGGCTGCTCAAAGAGTGCACACTGGTGACAGCCATTTGGCAATGTTTATATTTTGGGACAAGCATCCAGATGAGGTTTGTTCAAAGCACATCAGCTGTGGCTCGAGGAGAGGACACAAGAGGAAGGCCTTTTCTTGTCATGTACTTAAGTGCCTTGTGACTATCCTGTTCCTAAATTTAGAAAAAAAGTAAAAATAAAAGAGGAATGAAAACAGTAGCATTGGATTATGAAGTTTCAGCTGCTTTTGCCTGAAGCTTTTACCATCGCACTTTGTTCCTCATAGTTTTGTGTTGCAACGTTAATTGTGCTCACTGTTTGTCTGGTGAATGCTTCCAGTGCAAGTCTCTGATGGTACTTAGAGATGAACTTGGTCCACCTTGTAACATCCAGAAATCCCTTCCTAAATTATGAACACTGCTCTCACAGTACTTAAGATCAGGAGGTTATATAGATTTCTGCTTCGTATAGGACAAATGAATGCAACAGATGAAAATAACAGGAACCCATTTTTCTTCTACTCCTGGTTCTCACAGGATATTTTTTAAATTCACTCTTAGGAGACCTCCTTACCTCATCTATGACTGGGGTACTGTCTGTGCTATGCAGAGCTATAATTTATTTATTCTTTCTACTTGTGATCCAGAGTTCTTTGAGTATTTTCCCCCTCTCATGGAAGAAGTAATTCTCTCTCCTACCTTAGTCCTACATCGTTTCTTATGAACTCTTGGTAAAGATTTCATTTGAGTTTTCTGCAATTTCTTTCTTCTGTTACTAAATACCCCTGGCACTCTTTTAGATGCCCTTCTGACATTTTCCTTCTTACGTGCTTGAAAAATTCTTATTTGTCTTTATTCCTTGAAAATCTTTTTTCACCCTTCCTTGCAGCCTTTCCTAGCCAAGTTTTATTTTTTTTTTACTTTTACTCCTGCCCTTCTTTTTCCACCTCTTGTCTCAAATACCAGCTTCGTACCTTTTAGTTACATAGTCATTCATTTCTCTTTTTGTGTCCTTTCTCTGAGTGATTTACCTCACTGGATTGTCTTTGTTCTTCTAAATCTACTGAAACACAAAGTATTTGAGTTGGTTTTTGGCTTTTCCAAGGCCCAGGAACAACGTAACAGAAAGGAAATAGTGAAGGTTTTGGTGTGTGTTGTATATCTAAAGGGATCATCTTCAGAAGGATTGGCAGTGTTTCAGCAAGCTGCTGACCCTTGGTGGTGCTTTTCCTCAGTGAAACTGCTGTCATTTTTACAGCTAAACTACAGCACTTGCTCTTAAGGACATATGGTGACCCTTGTTCCTAGGGGTTGGCTGCTCTATGGATGAAGTAGGAGCAATGTAATTGTCTGTATCACTCCTCCAGATTCTTTCGTGGCAAACCCACAATTTGCTTTTAGAGTTTTATTTCTCAAAAGCTGCTTCTCCTCTTTCTCTCCTGAGATGTTCAACTTGGAGTCTGATAACACCTATTAACTATAGTAAGATAGAGCTTCCATGTGGCCTTGTTTCACCACTCTATTTCAGCCTAAGCCTTATCCCTGTGATTTCTGGGTCAGCTTCTGCTTGGTATGCAGTGTCTTGCCTGAAGTTGTGAGTGTGCTCTTTCTCTGTGCTGCTGGGTACTTCAGTATCTCTCCTGATCTGTGCTTGCAGAGCCATCGTTTAACTGCACCCTATTCCCGAAAACCAAAGCTGGAAATTCCGAAATAGAAAATGCCACTATGACTTTTTTTTCTTTTTTTTGGTGATGATATTCTCTTAAAAACTCTCAGTGGGTCACAAGCACACTTTCTAGCCATGCAGCTAATTAGGCATGGTATGAGAACTTCAAAAGTGCTCCTGATGGTGCTTCCACAAGCCCTTTGTAAGGTATTACATGGTTTCAGCTGAGATTACCACCTCTGCTGGTTTTCAGTTTAACTTCTTGTGGCAGCAGCTGTACTCTTGGAAGAGAACAGGGAGAAATAACAGCCTGAAATTACGGGGAAGCAGAAGGAGCCTCCAGTAAGAGACATTCCTTGCTGAAAAATCCTTTACATATAAACCTCTGACACTACAAGTTCAGAGCAGAAGAGAAGAGTGGAGACAGCAAGGCCCTGGTTCAGGCTGATAGAATTTAGTTTTACAGGAAGGAAAAAAACCATTCTCTGCAACTATATAATCTTCTTGACGGTGTGTAATGTTTGTAAAGAACAGGGGGTCACATATGGTTGGCTGTCAGCAAGAAACAGCAAGCTTGAATTAACATTAAAAAAGCTGAGTGCTTAAAAAATAGTATAACTACATGTAACAAAAGCAAATGGTTTCAGCTGTGATAAGAGAACAGTCTTTCCTTCCTTCAGACTTGGCTCTATGTTTCCTTCCTTAATTTCTTCTGTCTTGTTAAATTATTTATAAAATACATCCTGGTGTTGAAAGGGTAGGAACTAATGCAGCCAGCTCCTTTACTAGCCTTGTGGTCGACGTTTAACAAATTAACTTGGATCTGCAAATGAAAAATTTCTACAGCTCTTTTGAAGTATTGCCACAGCTGAGGAGGTGTTCAGGTTAGGAACACAGAGAGCTCAGAGCACACACAGAGTGTACAACCAACTGATTTAGGGACAACTTTAGAAGTGCACATTATTCTCTTACTAGCCTAAACAGCCCCCGTACTCTAGTTGTATGGGAACAAGATCTGGCTGTAGATAACTAGGGCTGGCTTTAACAGTGTGGGATACTTGTATGTAGGAAAGAAAAAGCTAGTTCTTAAGGAAAGAAAATGACTCCAACAAGAACTGCAGGCTTCCCTCTTCATCTTCTGCTGCTTCCTGGGGGTTAAGGGTGTCAATGTACAATGCTGTATTTTAACACTGACTGCTGATTATTCAAGTGACTATCAAAAAAATTACCCTGCTGCAAAGAATATAGTGAAGATATAGTGCCCAGAAAATGCCATGCACTTCAAGGGGGAGCTTTTGCTGGAGAACAAAAGGCTTGGGGCTGCAAGAAAAGACAGAAGGAAGTGTGGAGCCTGTGCTTCCCTGGGGAAAAAAATAAATCCATTAATTTATGTTGATTATAGCCATAAAGCATTTAAAAATATTTTTCCCTCTTGTTCAAATCTTGCTGCTTTTAAGTCACAAAGGAAAGAGGGGAAAAATGTCAAAGAGCAAGGCAATGGTAACTTTCCAAGGAACAGAGGAGAGTAAATACAGCTTGCCCAGCCCTGCAGCTCTCTATCATGTCTTCCACTTATCTTGTCACTACTCAGAGCAGCCCAATAGCAGAGGCTTGTGCAAGGTGGGAATCACAAAGGGAACTGCAGAGTGAGAGATAGAAGGTGTGGGATGGCCAAGGGCTTGCTTTCTCATGGCTGGGAGTGGGCTCCTGAGCCGGCTGCCAATGATGGCAGAAGCCCATTCAGAGTAGGAAAGGACTTTCTCCTCTCTTCTGCCATGTATTTTCTTGATTATTCATTGTTAGCTTTGTAGATTATAGGAAAAGTCATGAAAACAATATTCTGTTGAGATAGCAGCTAGAGAAAGCAATAAAATAAGGAGCTTGCAAGAGCCCAGTCTGACAACTGGAGTGAGGAGGTAGCTCCCACATCCATGGGAGCCACAGACAAAAGCTGCTCCACACCACTTCTCCCAGCTGTCTCACAGTTACTCACTTCCTACCCTGTGTCCATTTTCTTCTTCCTGCTGGTCTTTGCCAGAGTCTCTGGAAGAGGCTGGATTTCTGCTGATCCAGTGGATCAAGGTGAATTCTAGGAGCCCTGGGAGGGAGGCCTCTGACAGGTTGTACTCTTTCTGCTGGTTTACCTCATGGTCTTTTCCTCCTAACAAGGCAGAAAGGTGAGGAAGGGGAACAGAGAAAGGGAGGCTCCTGCGGAGTGCCTGGGACACTGTGACTGCATCTGTCTATCCCATGCCCTATCAGAATGGGCAAGTAGGTGACAGACCTGATCTGCTCTGTTAGCACTGCTTGGCAGAGGGGAATTATGTTATCTTGAACAAGGCAATAACCCTTTGTTTAATTTTAACATTTCAAAAGCACACTCTCTGTTACGCATTTGCAGAGAGCTAGTGTCTGCTCATGCAGAGCCCTGCCTTCTCCAAATGTGACACATTATTCAAGTGTAGTGTGATGGTAGATGCAGCAGTTGCTACATGTTGTCTCATAGAAAACAAGAAAATGTTGTTGGGGAAAAGAACTGCATTTGAAGCACAATTCACTAGAATGTGAAATGGGCAATATTTTAATCCAATTTTCTGTTAACTTTGTGATGATTTTAGTTACACGCTTCACTGGAAAAGTAAAAGCTTTCCATCTACTTTGTGTACTGGCTGACCAGTGTGCTTCCAGTCCTGTCCCTTCGCCATAGAGACACTCTGCAATGGCTTTGTTATCTGTCTCATCCCTCCTGCTCTTCCCTGCTTTTGTCTCTTTTTTTCCGGCAGAGCTCTGGAACTGCCTGCCAGCCCAGTGGTTAGCCTGCCCCGCACAGCTCCCCCAGCTGCTCTGCTCCCCTACCTCCATATTTGCTTCACCCTGTTGAGACCAGGGCCTTGGCATGTGTTTTACCCTAGGCCGTGTACTTTTCTCCATGGTACTATTTATCGCATGTTCTTTCTTTCCCAGTTCATTATTTATTCAAGCATGCAGTTCACATCCTCCCACAGTGGGGATTAGTGAAGGGTCCTGCTTGGTAAATGGGAAGGTTTTTTACCCATTTACTTTTTATCTGTGGTGGTTCTTTCATTGCTGAAGTCACTATTGCTGGCACTGCTGTGATTTCCATGCTGTGATCTCGTTCAAATGAGCTCCTTGACATTCTTGTGCCTCTTCTCCAAATGATAGGCATTGTCCATAGCTTGATGTGTTGTTTTTCAGTCAGCTCCAGCTATGAGTTCCTTGCACCTTTTCACTTCCAGTCTCTTTTTTGCATGGTAGTTTGTATTCTCTCTCCTGCCTACAAAAGAAGAGGACTGTCCTCTCCCCATCAGTTCTGGTCTGGACTGAATGACTTCCTCTGCTTGGCAGGTTCAAACCTCTTCCTCAGAAGCGCCCCTTACAACTGAGACCGGTGCTGTGTTAAAAGACCAGTCCAAAACCTCTCTGTTGCCAGAAGCCTCTTTTGCACACTCTGTTTCTAAATATGTCCTGAGATGTTTCTGAGATGTTTTAATATTCTGGGATTGCAGCTCTGCTTTTGTCTCTATATTACCACTCCCCACTCAGCCTTCTTTGCCCAGATTTAATGAGAACTACAAAAAATGTCATCTTCTTCGGGACTAGCCCTGGCCCAAAAAAAGTTCCCTGTTCTGACAGTTGTTCTCCTTTTGGCAGCCACATTACTGTCTGCAGCACTTTTTAAACCTTCTCCAGTTGTATCACACATTTCCAGAGAAATTCCAGCTCTGACAGCACTTCTAATTGGTTTGTTTTTTTTCACTTTATGTCTTATCTTGTTTTACTCCAAGTACTTTGTGTTGTCCTGAAGTCACCCTGAGCCAAAGAGGGTGACAGGGATTTGCCTCATTCAGTGTCCAAGCTCCAGCTGCCTGGCAGAGTGTAACATGAGAATTGGCATAAATGGAAAATCAGTTTCAAATGTCTCAAGCCAGTGCACGTAGGAATGTGTTGACTGCACACGGTGTGTTGTGTGGATTGCACAGATAAGCATATTCTCTGCTATACTATAATTCAGTGCACAACCTGCCCTAAATGCATGTATCTGCTCCTTTACAGATGGACTGCTTCTTAGTGCAGTTCTGTTTTCTGTAATGATCTATAATGTGTTCACAGTCTCTTTGATCTGTCCTTTTCTAGCCAAATCTATCTATCTCAAATATACCATGCACCACAGGTATATAGAAAAGCCAGATGACTCTATAAGGGCTCTCATCAATTAAAAACTATCCCCTGTGGATGAATACAGTCAAGTGCTGTAGTTTGACCCACCAATAGATTCTTTTCCTGCAGCACATCCACTTATTAAAGCTGTTGATTGTAAGAGAGGACCGACTTTCTGTGGAAATTAAACCACTGCTGAAGAGTCCTTTGGTGGGGGACATTCACCTCTCTCCACAAACAGCCCAAACGATTGAGGAGGGCTGGAATCTACCTGCAGAAACCAAGAGCAGCTTCTCTATGGGTGCTGTTCCAATTTAGAAACTGAAATAATGGTCTCTGGCCGCTGCCCTGCATGGAAGGATAATGTGGGAGTTTTGGGCCAATGGATTTGCATAAGCATGCAGCCAGCATGGAGAAATAGAATACAGAGCATTTAAGTGCCTCCTTTTCTTGACCGTAGCTCAACAGGCTGTACCTGTTTACCACAACAGTTTGCATTTTCTCACTTGGTATCATCTGCAAGACACCATGCTGTACTGTGCTAGAAGTCCTCAGGCTGGCTCTGAGAAGGCTTGTACCTATGCGTTGCTGAACTGCGTGCAGATCTGGAGTCGGTGCAGTGCCGACTGAACTGGGAGTCTCTGCAGCACCCTGCCTCGCAGGGAAGATACAAGCCTGCTGTGTCCCGTGTGCTCTGTGCATCCCTTGGGTGCTCTGAAAACGTAAGCAAATACCACTGCATGGCAATGAGGCAGCAGACACTGGTGAACAAGTTAAATTTCACTGAACCAACAGTGACACCCATGATCTTCTACATGTGCTCGAGTAGTTCACAGTTGGAGCTATTCTCCCTTGACAGACCTGAAAAGAGGACTAATGCCTGCTGCCTATTGCCAGTGTTTTCTGACAGCAAAGTGAATCACTTTTTAAAGACAATGACTTGTTTACTTTTCAGCAAAACTTGAATTGAAGATATTTCATAATAGAATGTGAGCAAATTTACCAGATGTTTCATCCCACTGTGCTTTTCTGGCAGGTCTACAAGACAGAATGCTGACTAAGGCTAATAAATCAGGCTGTGTATGAAAGGCTTGGGGAAGGAATACAATATATATGTCTGAAACCATAGGAATATCTTACCCCATTGATTCTTGGGAATTCCTGATGTTTCCTGTGCTTTTCTTAGAGGCTGATCTCAAACACAGGAAGGGAAGGGGGTCCTGTTCTGTTCTTGGAGCCTATGGTGAGACACAGCTTTGTCTAACAGCACTCGTGCTGGCATTGGAGATCACAGACATAAAAATGATTAATATAATTGTATAGTCAGGCAATTATCTATCCAGCTGGGAAAAAATGGGAAGTAAGAGTTTAAGGTGCATTCAGAGGCTGGCTGTGACCCAGAAAAGTACTGTATTGCTCTACAAAATAATATTCCCTTCCTCATCCATCTCCTTCTCATCCACCCCCTGCCTTATTGCTTTGTTCAGTCTCAATGAATCTCTTTGCTTCCTTGCTGCCCTATCCAGCAGAGCTCTGCTGGTTCCCTTGGAATGAGGGAATAAAGCTACCTGTAGAAGACTTTTCTTTTAGGGCCTTGCATTGCATGTGCTAACCACACAAAACTGTTTTAAAACACATTTTCACTCCCCTTCTAGTGACTCTTACAGTACCTGATTCAGTTTACTGACCATTGTCTTTGCAAGCTTGTGCCATTCAGACTTCTTTTGCCCTGAACTTTCTTTTCTCTACTCTTGCTTTTATTTTATCTTACTGTATTTCACCAGCTCTCTATATATCCTCCTTCTTGTCCTTCTGCTGCCTATGTATCAGGAAAAAACAGCTGAAGTTTCCATACTGTCTTCCAAGCAGAGGAAATGATACAGGAAATACTATTTCTGTTTGTCTGACTGCAGTAGGAAAGCATATATCAAACTCTTCACTGAAGTCCACACCAAACCAGCAACACTTGTGCTAGTGATACCTGGTTCGCTAGGGTGGAAGAGGCTTTGAGTGACAGCACAGCATCATGCCACTCTACCCTTGTTTGGAGTAACTCAATTAATGTGTCCCTGAAATCCCTCTACCCTAAAGGCCGTGCTAGTTGCAGGGCTTGCAGTGCTGCTGCTCCTGTACAGCCATTTTTGAGGATTCTTGCTCAAGTCCAGGGTGGAAGTGGTACCAGGCAACCCCTCTTTCAGTCCAGGAGATATGGAATCAGAATACTCAAGCGTAGCAAGGTACTTTTGAAATAAAAACATGGGCACACACAAACGTAGAAAGAAGAGATTGCCTTTGAATAAAGTTTGTCCATCCAAGTGGCAGTGTCATGTGAAAAGAAGCTGCATTTTAAAATCACAATCATATTATTTAAGCAAGTTGTATCATTCACCCTGTTGCCTTTATCTTAAGATTGCAGGCATTTGTGATTATCTGTCATTTTAGCTTTATACAGCTGTTTTCATCCCCGTAAGTCACAGAAATTTGCCACATGGCAGTAATGGCAACTATATCATCCAACATGTTACAAAGGAACAGAGTGAAGGGGAGTGTCTAGCCCAGGACTGCTACAGCAAATTGCTATACTTAGAAAAATGCTGTAAAGCCATTCCACTCCATTTTTAACGCTGTGTCTGAACAGCCTATGCTCAATGAATTGTGTGGTGTTCAAATTATCTGTCTGTTCAAGATGAAGAGCTGAGCTGGCTGTACTAGGATTAAACCTGTGCTTCTTGTGGCAGTAGGTATTCCTCAGCCCATGCTTGGGACCATAAAACAATCCTGAAACCAGGGCTCTGAAAATACAGCAGCGTCTTGAGGATTAAAGGGCTGGAAAAGGCAACATTGACTACCCTCCAGCTCCTCAGGCCTTAAAACCATCAATACCCGAAGCTATTGTCATGTTCAGCCTGTATCTGCTGAGCGAGTCTGCACAGTTGGCACCACTCCAGCTGCAGCTGCTCTTTAAAGCTGTAAAAACTGCTTGGAAAAAAATTTATTATTTTCTCAGCTTTGAGAATAGTTTGGTGTAGTGTCTCTATTCTGCCCCCCACCCCTCCACTGCCTTTAACAGTAGTTTCAGTTTAACTTTTGTCCCACCACTCATACTCTCACTGCAGCCTTAAAGGAGCACAGACCAAACCTCAGCAATTTTCAGCAAGGCCACAGAGTCGTTGGAAAGATTCCCACTGACTTCTTCAGTGAGCTCTAAAAGGCAGGCTCCAGCACTTCCAGTGCTGCTGTAAATAACGTCTAGAAGGGGCCGGATAAGAAACAGGGGGTACACACGGCCTTGCTTTGAGCTTGTCTTTCATTTCCTTTGTCTTTTAAGAGAAACAAGGGAGCTAATTTCATATAACTTGGCACATCATCTGATCGTTGGGCCCTTAGGGGTCTGTTTGGTGCTGCCTCTCCCACCGACAGGATTTCAGGCTCCAGGTTTTACTTGGAGGAGCCAGAGAGGCCTCTCTGGTGCCTGGAGGTGGGGGAGAGCAAAGTGTTAAGTGTAGGAAGAGCGTTAGAAACAACGGCAATTTTCTGGCTTTGATCTGTCACTTGGCAGATCCTGGAGAGAGGCTGGTCTGGGGCTATCTATCTCTGTAGCAGCGCTTGGAAGCGGCTGAGCAAGGCACCGCTCAGCCTAGGGGATCAAAGTGCACCACAGAGCAAAGGGGCACCATGTCTGCTGCTTGAAGCAGGAGCTGCAAAATACAACTGCAGTGCTGCTCTCAGCTGAGGAGCCAAGAGGGAAGATGTGTTTTCCTCCTTTTCCCCTTTCTGTGAATTTTTCAACAGGTTAATATGGATTTGACTGTTAAAGATTCTATACTAAGACAAATGCAGCACGTGCAGATAGAAGGAAGGTGGTATTGTTAGGGTGGGGTTAGTAGCCAAGTGGCAAATATTAAGTTATGGAAATGTTGCTGCATCATTCCCTTAATTCAACAGAAGGTGACAAGGAGACGAATTAAATATAGAAACTAGACATGACAGAACTAAAAGAATGTCTGTGCTCTTGTTCAACACTAGGATACAGAATGCACAATTTCATGCAAATCAGGCTTCATTTATTTTCTGTTTTGTTTCTTCAGTTAAATATGAGATGAATGAGACCAAGAGCTTTTTTCAGCACCCCATACCTAGTAAATTCATTCTGGGGATGGAGAAAATAGAGTGAATGTGATTCTGGACAATGACATCGCCAGTGATCCAAAAATATTTGCACTGGGTGACCTGAATAATCTCTTGAATATAAATGAACCACAGGGGAAAATTTCTATTAAGAGCAAACGCAGTAGCTAAAAGAGTGATATTGCTGAATTGGAAATATGCAGAAGGATTAAAGCTTGCTGAATTGTACACAGGATTAAGTGAATTGACACATGCGGAGAAAATAATTTCAATAATAAACAGGTTTTTGTACTTTGGGAATCTTTCTGGGAAATATAGTCGTAATTTGCAGAGAGTTATGACTAAGTTGTCATACTATACATAATAAGTTACTGCTGTAATCTAGAATGATGGAATGTATTCATGTGGTAAAGTGGTGATCCATAATTGTATTGTTATGCTCGACAGGGAAAAAACATAAACATTTGAAACAAAATTAAACACCGTATGGTAAAGTGGGTTTGTTACAATATGCTTCCTTCTGCAGGACACATTCAAAATGATTATTTGCTTGCTGGGTTATCGCATAGCACTTTCTCCTTCTGGTTGTCCCTTGTTTACCAGTGAGAGACTAAACCACACATAGGGGCTGAGAACTTTGTCAAGGCCATGCAGAATGGACCTCAATTTCTTGGACATCTTTTATTTGCTAACCCTCTGTGCTGTTCCTCTACCTGATGATCCTGTTGAAACAGGGCCAAGCAAAAGCTGTAGCTGGTGATCCTGTCGAGAACTTGGTGGTGGTTGTTACTACTGCTCTTCTACAATCTAAAGTCTGCCTATGTCATGAGCACCCTCCTCAATTTCAGTCAACCATCACAAAGGCTTACAAGTGTGGGGGTTAAAAGCCAGTAAGGTGGACCAGGTGGATTGACAAGGGCTCATCTGTCTTCTCACAAAGTTTCAGGCTTGTTGTTTTGTCAGTGCCTCCTATTTCTTATCAGGTTAAGTCTAACAGTTTACAATTACTATGCATTGAAGCAGAACTATCATTGTTATGTCTCTATTTTTACAGCCTTACAACTTCCCCAGGCTCTCTTTGCCACTGAATTTTTCCAAGCTTCGTCTCCAGCGTCAGTCATTTTTTCATTAGCCACTTGGAGTTCTTCAGTGAAGCTGAATGATTGAATCTTTGTAACTTACTGGGACACAGAGTACATCTTATCTCCCTTTGTGTCATATCACAGTGTGCTTTCAGTAAATAATTATGGTGGCAACTTGTCCATTAATGGGCTGTTAGGTCTGTCTTTTAAGACCTAAACTGTACAAAATTATGTTTAATACATATCTTCCTAGGTGGCACTTGAAATTTTGTAGCCAAGCTGTAAGCTCTGGTTTTGCAGCATCTGTGAGCAAGATAGTTCCTAGCTGAACATTTTGAACAGTAAGAGCTCCGATACCAGCTAATTTGGGTAAAGCGTTACTTACTGATAGCATTGAAGGATAAAAGGTTCGCCTGAAATGTTGTGGCCTGCCTGTTTTCCATGACTTTGAGATTTAGCAAAGTCTTTATTAGAATTGACAGGTATTAAAAAATGTTTCTTGGTGAAACAACTGTTACTCACATGATTAGCAAAACCACTAATTGGGGAGTGGTGAACAGCAATCAAACAAAAGCTCTTTGACTCCAGCCCTTACAATTAGTGCCAAAATATTGATGGACAATATACAGCTTTTAATTACTGCATATAGGAGAGCAGATGAATAGAGAAAGGCTCTGATCCACTGCCCACTGTTGTCTTTGGTGCAATTGCAGTGGTGCAAAGAGAGGGTGGCTTGCTGGTTGGGATGCCCGTCAGTCAGGGCTGTACCTGGAGCTCTTCTTTTCGTGTTCTTGGTAGTAGCTCCTTTCTCTTTGGCAGAAGAAAGTGTGTGTACCTGGAAATAATTACGATGACGGGTGAGGACTTCATTTGGGCGTCTTTTTGCAGTCAGTAGCTTTAGTAAAACCTGAGAAATTGATCCTGGAAAATGCTAAAGGACAGAGGTAGAGCGTTGTGCTAATGATGTTGTAGGATATGGTAGCAGTGCTCTGCTCAATCACTTTATTGCTCTTCCTCCACGTACCTCCAAGTAGTGTCTGAAATCATTACCTGTCTTAAACAGTTAATGTATTACCTCCCCACAACAGTCACTTGGACTACAGAGAGCTGAGTAGGATTTTTATAATAGGGAATAGGGTTTTTTTTTGTTGCTGTTGTCATATGTGCTGGGATTTGTTTTTAATGCTAGAAACATGCTTGGCACGGACAGTGACGATGTAATGCACTGTGGCTCTGGGTAGTATCCTACAGAGATAGGTTTTACTGTTGTAGCAGAAGGAAAGTGTGACCCTGCTAAAGGAACACAGTTGGTGATTGCAGTTCTCAAATTGCAAAGAGGATGTTCTTGAGCAATTCTGTTGTTATGTTGGAGAGCATCAGGAATGGTCAACAGATGGCCTTGACCTATCGTCCCAATGCCTGCTGTATGTCAGCCTTGAATAATGGTAACTGAAACTCAAATCACTTCAACTTGAGTTATAAATTAATTATAAATCATAGTACTGAGACCAGAGTAGGAGCTACGTTTCTTTACCTGAAAGGTGAATCAAATGCTGGTTGGTTGCAGCATAGCTGGAGCCCAGATGCGTGCCTGAAAGTTCAAGTAACTACACAGAAGATGGCTCTGCCATTTTGGGTGCTGAAGCCCTGCTGAATATGCCTGCAGCCTTTGCCCAGGATTTCTGCTTCAGCAGGGGATGGAGCTTCAAACGTGGACTTCTCTGCTGATGTTCACTGTCGTAGTTTGGTGAGCGGGGCTTTGGATCTCCTTCTGACACACTCAACCCTTTTCTGAATTTTGAACACTGTGGCTAGATGGGCTTCTTGGGATGACACAGATGCAACTTATGAATAATTTATGGCATTTCAAAAATTCTGATTTTGCTGTCTGGGGAAATAGACTAACTACAGATTGTTCTGTTTAAAAACATAAAGTTGTTTTCATTGTAAAACCCCAAACTGCATTTGAATATTCCTGTGCTCTGCTATCTTCCATCTCTTGCTCCCTGTCAATAAGCAAGCTTTCAGTGGTTTGCTCAGTAAGAAAGTGATTCTACATTATTTTCTACAGAGGTTTCTGCTGAAGTGGGCTGGCTGTAAAGAAACAGCAACTCCTTTACATTCAGTAACCATACCATTTTCTCTATCAGCATGGAGCGTTTGACTCTTGTGCCCTAGAAAATAACTCCTCACTCCCACTATGTGCTCATATACTGAGCTGAGATCTAAACCTGACCTGCAGTTCTGGGATGCAAACTCATGATCAAAATCGCTGGCTGCAGAAGGTCAGTATTTCAGTGTCCTTAGTCTCTGGGGTGAGAGTCCAATATTTAAGGAGTAGTGTTGTGAATTCAAAACAGGTTAATGCTTTCTAAGGTCTAGTGAAGTTACAAAAACACAGTACAAAAGAGCATGTCTGTCTTAAATAAAAGCTGATTATAGTGCTCAATCCTGTTTCTATTAAAGTCAATAAGGGGATCATGCTTCTAAATTTCACCCAATCTGGGTCAGGGTCTTTTATAGGGGGCAAAAAATTCCTGTATGAAAAAAATGAGATGCTTGGTTTCCAGCACAAGCAGTAATTCTACTCTTGCAGTAATGTGATGCAAGTATACTCTTCAGGGACTTTGTTGCATAAACAACACAAAAATAGTGCTTCTGTCTACAGTTTTTTCTCCCATACAGCACCTTGAACTGTGTTAAGTACTGGACCTTATGAAGCAGAAGGCTAACCTTCAACAGGATTTCACGCTCCCCATATTCCAGGGACTGGGTGTTCATTACAGTTAAGAAGAGATGGGAGTAACTAATATTTTAAAGCCAGATCTGAGGCTGTGAATGTGTAGCAGAGTTTTGGGTGATTTGATTTTCTTAGCTTGATATTGTCAGAATGTGCACAATCCAGAGGTGCTTGGTTGTAAAGCTTGGAAATAGGCTCACCTCCTACTGTAATTATCAGAAAGACTTCTGATCTATCTGCATGCATAAACTAGGTATTGGTATGTACACATGCATCCACCAAGCAGAAGCCTCTTGAGAATTTTGGCTCCCTTTATTGGTAACTTTTTGTTTCGTGATCCTTGCTCTGAATTACTTGTTTGTTATTCCTTATTACCCATGCTGGAAACCATATTGCTGAGCTCACTTAAGAAAGCAGAAGTGTTTGTTAACAGACCCTCTTCAGGGGCAGACTGTGATAAGCAAAGTGGGATTTCAGAGAATGCTGCAGAAACCTACCTCTGAAACCTGTTTCTGACAGGGTCTCACTGTCATGTAGCAGCACCCTTGGCTGCAGCGAACTCCCCTCGTCCAGACTGCCCTGGCTTGTGAGTAATTTTCTTCTTCTCCTGTAGCTACTCATGGATTTGCTAAGTGCTGAGGAGCATATATTGAAAGTACTCTAGAGAGTTGTTAGCCATGTGGCTGCTCTATTAATTTTCATGGTGGCCCTGTGTTAGACCTCTGTATGTTGCTGTGTACAAAAAGTGCCCTCTGAGTTTTAATTCAAGGATCATAAAGACCGAGTGTCAGTTTTTCATAAAGGAGAGAGCAGCAAATGATTCCTCAGTGCATTTTGCCTTTGGTTTGCAATGTGCAAAGATAGGGAGGTTTATGAGTTTGTTATGTAAAGTAACTCTGTTAGCTCTGCAAAATGCTGTTTATGGATATTTCACAAGCTTTTTGGACATTCTCAGAAACAAATGAATATCGCAGCGTGATAAAGCAAAGACAGTGCTTGTTCTGAAATTCCTTTCTATAGAAATTAATGAAGGATTTTTAGGAATGAATTCTGAATGTGTTAATTTGCTGATCATCTTCACTATTAATCAGGGATTGTCAGAGAAGTGTCAAGTGCAGTAACCCCAAGACAACAAGGAGAGCTGGAAAGCAGCTGAAGACAGACTGCTCAGCCAACACCGTCTTTTTCTGCTCTGTTCCCCTTGCTGTGGAAAGGCTCTCTTCAGGCATTGACTTTACTTCTCTGTTTAGTAGTGCTTGTAAACCCAGAGGGACTATGTACCCATGGCTCACGGTCCCTCTGTGCACGCATGTACAATAATAGTCCTGCCCTGGGTGCTGCTGATCGCATTAGGTGTTACCTTCAGACGATTGTTTCCTTCCCACATAGTCTCAGCTTTACCAAGGTTGGATCTCCTTCAAAGAGAGCAGCCTTCACAGTTCTAACAGGCTTTCCTCTGTATGGCTTCTCTCTTTCCTCCCCCCACCTCTGCTTTACATTTCTCTTGTTCACCTGTCTTCTCTGCTGCTTGCTTGGATTTGTTGCTGACTTGGGAGCTCAAGACCAAAGATTCTTTCAAGCTTTCCGTCCTAGCATGTAGTTGAATACATTCAAAGAATCCCCAGTGTGACTCTGGGGCTGTGAGTGTGTTTGACAGGATGGGCTGAGGGCTGCACCTAAGCCACTTAAACTCTCTCACAATATATCCCATGCCCACTGACCAAGGAAGCCTTACATCCTTTGTGTGGTGAGTAAGAGAAGAGCTCAAAGACTTGCCCCTGTGGTGTCTTTCCTACCATTAGACAGATCCATCTCTATACATCAAATATTGCTTTCTTTTGCAGCTAGTCAACTCTCCTGATTGTCCTCTTTGCTGATCTGGTAGTTATTTTCGTTGCCTCTGTGGAGGTCTGCTCTCAGCACACCCAGAGCCAATGCTCCTGACAGGCAGCACAATCCTGGAGTGCCTTGGCAGGCTGCCTCTGTCTGTCCTGCAGGCCCTGGGGGGACTCTCACACATTTTGCCGTTTACTTTCCTCTTTCCTAGAGATCTAACGCGTTTTTGCAAGTAGTCACTTGGAGCCATATTTCCCTTTGCCCTGGAATATTTTTTTATTTATTTTTAGTAAACGTTTGTCAGTGTTTCTAACATTGCGCCTCCAGCAATGTGGCCTGGACTGAAGCCATGCAGCAGTCTGACAACCTGTTAGGCGAGTCTCCTATCAATTAGGCTGCAGCTGTCATTGGATCTATTCTCAGCCTCCTTGGTACGTGTTTGCAAATAACAGGGGCCGCTGTTTTGCAGCTCTTGGTTTGTTTTTTTTCTCTCCATAGCCAGTCAAGAACATTTTGTCCCTAGAATTCCTCTTACCTCCTTTGTTTTTGCTTTCTAATCATCTTCACTTTATTTTCCTAAGGATATTCTTATAAGTAAAGTGTCTGCTCTCTGGTTTAAGATTTAATGCACAAACCAAGGAAAATCTCCCCCAAAGAAACAAAAAAAAGGAATATTTCACTCAAGGCTATACCTTGATCCTTTAAATGTTTTCAGACTTTCTCCAAAGCATCCAGACTGCTTCTTACCTATGGGGAGATGCCATTTTGAAAGCCCATCTTGCATGGAAGCTCTCCATGGGGGCTGCCTTGTTTCTGCTGATGTTTGAGCTTTGAGGTGATTGTGTGTTTTATTACCAGGTTTGCCACAGCTGGAAAGAGAGTCCCCGGCAATGTACAATCTGTTAGAATTCCCTCTTATACCTTCTACCATTTGCAGTTTTCTCTTTTCCTACAAAAATAATGAAAATGACTCTATAACTTTTTTTTTCCAGATGTTGCACACTGCATGGGGGTACTTGATGCTAATATTTCATTCAGTAATCTATGAAGCACAGCCTAATTTGTATTAGATAGAGCAACCCCATTTAGGCATACCATTTTTCTTGTTTTGCTTCCATGTGAAGTGGAACAATCACACGTGGGGTGTTCAAGCAAGGCAGAAGCACCCAGGGCATTTCATCCTTGGGCCGACTGAAATACACGTTTTGATGTCAGCTGTCATTTCTTTGGCAAGCCAGGCTCAGCTTTGCACAAAACCAGTAGAAACTGTTGCAGTTTCCTCTTAATCGGTGGATTCTAACAACAGGTCTCCAGCCAGCTTGCAGCGTTGGAGTCAGAACCAGCCCATCATAGACAGATTGAAACAGTGAAGTTTAGATCAGCTCATGCTGAATTGGCCGAAGTCCCTGTACTTGCCTGGCGGGAGACTAAGGACAGGGCTTTTTTTTAATCCCCACTAAATAGCACACAAAACTGCAAGATGCTTCCCCTGCAGCATCACTCAGTGTTTGCTCTGCAAGAATATCCAGAAGGAGCCCACCTAGTGCTGGAGTCATGCTGGCATTCAAAGGAACCTTGAAGTTTTTCATATAAAATTTTCCCAAACTAGCTGTGTGACTCTGCAAAGCTCGTAGGCATTGTAAGTGTTAATACAGCATTGCCTGTCTAGGCGGTATTTTCTGGAGTATGATAAACTCATGACCAGAAGGGTCCACCAGGATCCCAGCACTGGGGGGTCTGTTGTTAGAACACCAAGGGGCGAGGCAGCTGGCTCGTTGAAGGGAGTCTGCAGTGCTCTGAGCAGCTGCTCAGCACACCAGCAAGAGAGGCTTCTGTGGGCAAAATTAGGGAAACTGGAACACGTAGAAGGCCTAGGCAGGACACTGCTGGATTGCCTAGTGCATTAGCACCTCAGAAAGACCTGAGTGCTTTTGTGATCCTCTTCCTAGGAAAGATGGCTCTACATCCATTAGGAAGCTGCTATTTAGACTAGGATTCAGGCTCCTACAGCACTTCAAGTGTTCCATGAAATACTTGTTGGAGATAGATCCTATTATGCAGTGTTGCAGATATTTGGGCAATCTCAGGCTGAGACATCTGAGATTTTTTTAAGTATTTATTTAACAGAAAATACATTTCACATGCATATAGCATCCCATATTGTTCCGGCTCAACCACTGAGTTTTCAAATCTTTGAAAGTATATGCATAGTTAGAACAAGCTACTGTCATATCCTGTAGACAGATCTTAGTTGGCAAAAGATGTGGTTTATGCAGTATTTATACTCTCCTGGTAAACACAGACAAGTAAAATGCTTTCCTTGTTAACATCAATTGAAAGGAAAAGCAAATGATGACATTTGCTGTAATCATGTTGGATGTTCTGAAGGTGTCTATGTGTTTCACCTTTATTCTAAGCTCTTGTTTATTAATTTGCTTCTTATTTTTACTAGTGTGTGACTCTCTGAGAATGCAGCATACAACTTTGTGTTTAAGCAAAAGTGCTCTCTCTGGGTTTTCTAGTGATACTATTAAGTGCAGCAGGAGGACTGGTTAAATAAGCAGGAACAGGAGGGGTCTGAGCTGACTAGTCTGGTGTTCATTTCTCTGTCAGCTGTCATTGGGATAGTGTTCAGATTAATGGGAGTACTCTTTGGAGTGGCTGCAAGTTCATAGACCAACTGTGCACTTGTATCAAAGCCATCAGAATGATTTTAGTCCAGGGTCCCTACCAGAATTATTTATATAAAATGTATTTGAAATCCTATATTGGCCATTTACACGTGAGGATTTCTATTTCAGGAAGCTCTGGAAACAGCCAGGATCTTCAACTGCACCCTTTCCAATAGATACAAGATCCTTTTAACATTTAATGATGACTGAGGAGGTGCTTAAAAATAACTTAGAAGCACAAAGCACATTACTATGCTCCATACGGTTACAGGACTAGACTAACAGTTAAATTTTGGATTATATTTGCATTTCTCCTCCTTTCTTGCTTTGTGACCTGGGATGAATTGCCTAGTTCCCCTTGACAAATGAGTTTAATACTTATCTATTGTCCATATTGACACTATTACATTTAGGAGGTGATAGAATCTGAATTCATCTTCTCTGAGGAAAAGAACTGTAAAACTCCATGGCGGTCAGGTAGTATAAAATATATCCTTCTACAAGACTGCACATAACATTATCCACTGTGTAATTTGCTGGGTATCAAGTCCATTTCACATGCAAAAGGTCCCTAGTTAATGATAGTTTAAGTTCTTTTGGGAGGGATTATGCTTACATATACATTTGTACAATATTCTACATAATAGCAAGATAATCTTGACTGCATCGTTTATGCTTTGCTACAATTTATACAATATAGGTAATCAATTAGTCTGGTTCGTCTCCATGCTGCTAAATGGAACATGAACAGCTCATAATGGACAGCAGTAAATAGACATTTGTATGTACACAGGTACACTGTGCAGTGAAGGAGGCATGCAGGAAACAAGGTGCTGAACAAAGCAGCCCTGCATAAAACCAGGCATTCATTTAAAGGAAGAAAAATGTCACTGAAAGCTGCAAGATTATTAGCATTACTATGCATGAGGAGTAGTCAAAGAAGATGTTACGAGAGGAAGAGAGACATTATTCAAGTGTCTAAGAAGACAGACCATCAGCAGCAGTGGAGAAAGAAAAGGCTTCCAAAGGAACAGCATAGCATTTCAAACATTAAATTATAAGGGGACTGAAGCTTTAAAAGGTATGTCAGAGTTTCTGCATTATTTATTATTTGAGATTGCCTTTCCCCCCAAATGCTTAAGTTTTGTTCCATTCATACAGAATAGAAAAGTCCTTCCCATGCTTCTCAACTTCCAGGGCTTTCTGGACACAGCCAGCTCTAAGTTTTGAGATGTGATTTACGCTAAGCAGACCTTGATTACCTGCAATGCTGCAATGGGTTGGAGCTGCTCGTTAGAAAGGTTGGAGAAGTGAGAAAGATTTGGCTGTCTTGACTCTGGAGCTTGGGAAAGTTGGGCTGGGCATTCATCATTATTTTGTATTTTTATTGCACCCATACCTATAAGCTCCAGGCACTTGATGGGAATTCACAGTGCTAGGTGCTGTCCTTTCTCCAACAAAATTTAAAGTCTTGTGGACACCTTTTTCAAACCTAGTGCATAGCTGCACTGACAGTGCAGTCAGAGTGCAGAAGCTTACATGGGAAAAAAGCCTGCAAAACAATACAACTTCTATCATTTCCCCGTGCAAAAGAAGCTGTATTGGCAAAAAGAAACTTTTTTTCCCTTTTGCTCATATTATGGCTGTGTCTACATTAGGGCTTTTGCTGGTGTAGCTGAAAAAAAATCACACTGCTAGCTGACAGGGATATGCTGTCAATTTTTTTGAAATAGATGAGTCTGAAGTATTTCCACATGATGGATCAGTGTGTGTTTCTGTATGTGGGGAAAGGGGAGGGATGAACTTGTTTTAAAATAGAAGTTGCTAAAATTGGTTTGCACAGATACCCGTAAAATGGCAAGTACTGCCCTTGCCAATAGCTTTACACTTCCTGGCCCTCCTGTCCTCATCCAGGCTCAGACATCAGCCCTGTGTTCCTCTTCCTTTCGGCCTTTTCTGCCCCACACTCTGGTATCTCCAGCTGGGGACTCTTGCCCACTGTCCTCAGTTCTTCAGCCCTGGCAACATCACCTTCATGCCTCTGCCTACTCTCCAAACCTTCACTGAAGCTCCAGTCTATTGCCTCTGCCACCAAGGGCTGGCTTTACTCCCTCAAGTGTGGGTTTCTTACCTTCCTCTCCTGCCACTGCTCCCAAGGCCACTGCTGGGTGCAAAGGTTCAGGCTTTGTATGCAAACAAAAGTTCTCCATAAGCTCTGTGCCACTGTAAAATGTTTCATTTCCTGCAGCCAAACTGAGAGTAGAAGAATTTCCATTTCAAAGAGGATGGCAGAGCCTTTCCAGAACATCTGGAGAATATTTGAAGGAAGAGATGGAGCTGTGATAAGATCATAGCACTAGAGGCATGAAGGTTGGTTCTGTTGCTGCTTGTCCTGACCAGGCAATTACTGATGTTTACCTTCTTCCATCAGCTCAGGTTGGTTATGGAGTCCAAATGTCATGTAAATATACCTACTAGCTCCTGGGGAAGGAATTGATCCTAGAGCTACTGTGATCCTTCTGAATCACCTTTGGGCAAAAGTTATTGCTGTGGTGCCTCTCATGCTTCATGGATAAAATGAGACTTCACAGTCATGAGTTATGAACCATAACTTGATCAAACTAGAAAGGAGACGAGGCCTTGTGGTAGGAAGTATGCTGAAGTGCAAGGAGTAGGGATTAGCTTGTCCTCAGATGACTCACACTCCTTTAGAAGTACAATTGTGAAAATAAGTTGCTAAATAACCTGGACACGGTGTGAGGGAGTGAAGGGTCAGAGGCAAGCAGACTCCTGAGCAGACAGCAGCCTGGGCTAACAAGTCCTTGAATCACTCGCATGTGTCACTGTGTGTAGCCAGCATCCCAGAGTCCTTACTGGGGGTCATTGCGAGTAATCCATAAGTTATACATCTGCAAATGAAACATATGTAATAGTTTTTTAAAAGAACAGTCAGAGGACTTGTTTTATTTTTTTCAGAATATGAAAGTTTAAGCATTTAAATAGCATTTAACCAAGTAACCCACAGCCCGTTGGTATCAATTATTTGTTCAGAGTTTAAACTGACATTTCATAAGTATGTTAATTGATACTGCACTAACTTACTATAGGTATCTTCCTAAGTGCCAATTATCTGCCTCGACATTCCCCACAATTTAAGTTTGTTAGTAAGAAGCTAATTACACTAGTTTATTGCTGACGGAATTACATGAAGAGTAGATTTCACTCTTACATACTTATTAGTCCTCAATAAGTGATCCTTAGCAGTCTGTTGCTATTCAATTAACAAGTAATAACTTCCTTAACGAATCTAATTGAAATACTTATTTCAGTCAGGCACCTAATAGAAAGTGCTTTACTTTGAGCACTTTTCTGAGTGCTAGTCTTGTTTACTTAACAAGAACAAAATGGGGCCACTGAGGAAATCTCTGAGACTCTGATGAGAACTGAAACACTACTGGTAAATCCCTGCCAAACATGACCAGAAATCATTTGCCAGGTGATTTCTGTTCTACTGAAGTATCATGGGAATAAACCAAGACATCTCTCTCTCTGAGGGTTTAAATTCATGGAGGGGATTCTGCAGCTTGAAATTCTCCTAGCACATTAGCTCTGTCGCTTGCAACGGATGTAACAACACTTGCTGCTCCGCTGGGAGCTGTGAGCTAAGCTTCTGTGCACTGCCGTGGACACTGTCACTGGGTTCTTGTTATAGATCATCTCTCTTAAAAACTCTCTCCTTTTCTTTGTAAGTCTGCACATTTGGCGTAAGAGATTGATAGAAGTATGATAATGGATATATTTAACGATCTAAAACTAGCAGTATAATTACAGCCAAAAAGAGGATATAACTGGAGGGTTTTATACTGCTCCATGTACTTCAGTGTGACTGACACTAAAATCACCTTGACTTTAGTCTTTGCTCACAAGTGGAACCTGTGCTGACCTGTGAGTAGTTTAGCTCCAGGAGTGACCGCTGTGGGCTGTGCACACTGTACCTGGTGAGCTATTAGGTTGGGAGTTCCCTTAATGGGGAGGAGAGGATTCTTCACTGGGATTTTGTAGTCTAGGAAATCATAACCTGCTTTGTCTGTTTATGGGATGAGAAGACCCAATAATGGTTGGCTTCTGAAGCTATTTGTTTCAGGATTAGAAGTCTGGTTTATCCTGCAATGAGTTAACAGACAAGACTTGTGTTTATGGATAAATGCCAGGAAATCTTCTCAAGCAACACTAACAAATTATTCCATTTGGCAGCACTAGTATATGGGCAGTAACCTTTTCTCAAGAATTTTTAGTGGATAGATTTAGTGTCAAAACCCCCGTAATAGGCTGCAATATCTCCTCCAGTCTATCAGGTTTGTTACCAGATTTTTAATGTATGCCTTCTACTCATTGAATTGAAAGACCTTATTGATCTCTTTGCAGCTGAACTGATTATTGGGGTAAGAGAGAGAATTCCTGAAAGAAGCCAAGAGAAATTATTCATTTCACATATTCTAATTTTAGTAAACTTCCATTTAACCTCCAGGGTTAATTAAAAAAATAAAAATTGCTGATTGGCTGGCATAAATTTATCGAATCAGTCAGAAACTGAGTGCAGGCTAGTACATTTAATATCAACTTCTGTAATATTCTTGGGGGGAAATCTCTGCATAGATTTACTAGTATTCCAGAATCACTTTATTTAAAAACAATGGCTATAACAGCAAGGCAACCTGACTAGGAAAAAACCAAAAGCCAGAATGAAAACACATTCTACAACTTGGGATAGTTCAGAAAGACTTAAGTAAGGTATTAGGGACTTCACAGGTCTGTGGTTATTGGTTGAAACTCTGGCTTCATCACAAGGTGTTCGCAAGTTGGTGTCTGTAGCTCCTTTGGATTGGAGTTAGGGGGTTTGGTATGCTTCTCAGAGATTACATGGTTCTTCCCTGGGCCTGCAGGGTGAATGACACACATCGTAGCTGGTGTATTTGTTAATGTCTGAACAGAGAGCAAGGATTAAATAGACCTAACAGCTGAGGGGATTTTCAAAGGCATGAGTGCTATTTAGCCATGTATTGCTTGCTGGTTTCTCTTGGTTTTCCAGCCTTACTTTTGAGATTCCTGGTTTGGTGTGGGTCTGTTTCCCCATTCCTCTCCCTGACCCTGTTATGAACAAGCTACTTATGCGCGTTCAGTAGAGATCTGGGGAAATTTTCAGAGATACCAAATGTCAAATCCCAAGTTATATTGATGGGATGGAGGAGTGCATGTTCAATAGAAAAGAGCTGATAGAGAACCATCCTGGAGAAGGTTCTGTCTTATCAGTCATACTGTGACAAGCTTGGAAATGAGATTGGGTGGCACAACCAAGCTGCAGTTGGACTTTTTGAAGCTGGGCTTATCTGACCCTGACTTGACTTTGTGTGTGAAGCAGAGAGGAGTGGGGCTGGTATATCCCGTGAAGCAGTAGCCAGGGAGAGAAGCCTTCATAGGAAGGACTTTGTGAAAAAAAGCAAGCACTGAACTACCCAAGTGAGGCTTCAAGACAGGTTAGTTATTGTCCTGTGCAGGACAAGTGAAATCACATTTTAGAGAACATAGGGAGGTGTATAAGAAGTCCAGTACTGGATTTAGATAGAAACTGCTGACATTGTTAGCTGTGTGACATTTGTGCAAGATTTTGTAAGAAGCCAGCATCATAATGCTGTCCATGCTGTCAACTACTTTCAGGGCAAACATTTTCTCCCCCTCCCCCCCATCAAATTGAGATGACAGGTTTCTAAGTGGTTTTAGTCTGAAGTGTGACCAAAAAAAATAAATACACTTTTGGCAACAGATCTTGCTTTGTGTCCTCTGTGATATTTTGTCCCTCCTAGCCCGGAATAGCTCATGTAGTTAGAGCCTTCTGAGGCATATCCTCTCCCTCAGAGTATAGGGAGAAATTCTACGGGGAGTTTTGTTCCTGGGGCAGAGAAAATCCAGCCTTTTACCAGGTACTGCAGTTTAACTGAAGTAGCAGGAACTAACAAGGAATGCTTGTAATATGGAACATATCAAGTATAGTAAAATGTCATTTTCAAGTGCTTTCTGAGCTACCCATCCCAGTAATGAAGCAGCTCTGAAATATCACGTGACTTTTTCAGTCTGTTGCACTCCCTATAACCTTGCCTTTGATCCTGATGTCACTTCAGATGAAAGACTCGCATGGAGAGTGGTACGTTATGTGTTAGGATCAGCTGATATCCTCTGGGATCTGAACAGTGAACGACTATTTGAGATGTGCACTCTGTGCTTGTCAGAGAGAAATAAGTGCTGCAATAAAAAAAGTAGTTGGAGATTTCAAGCTCACCTCAGTCTGGGTAGAAGGAAGACTTCATTTTCATGCAAAAAGACCTGCTTAATCTGAAGGTTCTCCTAGAAAGGATGTTAAGGATGAGTAATCACTTTTACTGTCCTTCAGTTCAGGGTCCTAATTCAGCTCAGTGATTTCCTGAATGCTTCAGTAGCTCTAGGTGGCCCTGCTTGAGCAAGAGGGTTGGACCAAATGATTTACAGAGGTCCCTTCCAGCCTCAGCCATATTGTGATTTTGATATTTTGATCCACTTACTTGAGTGTTAACAATAGAAGGGAAGCAACCACCACAAAACACCTCCATTGTGCTTCTGTTAGCACAAGCAGCTCCTCACAGGGTAGTCTCAATGAGATCAGTGGATGGCTTTCTCTTGTGCCTAGAAGCTTGGAGTTTGGCACCTTTGGATATGATGGGCTATATGATGGGCTTTTCTGGTGAATTTAAAACCAGGCAAATTTACAACCATACATATTGTGGTCCAGGAATGGCAAAAGTACATCACGCACAAAATGCCAGCTGGCCTAAGCAAGCCTGTTGAGCTCCCATTGCAGTACCTGCTGGAAACCCCTCCAAAATGCAGAAAAAGCAGACTGTGCCTGCAGAGGCATTTTTCTTACTCCTAAACCTTGATCTCCTTATCAAACAGATGTGGCCAGAGATGTTCTTGGGGTTGTGTCCCGTTACAGCAAATGCTTTCCTGCAGATGCGCATCCCATTTTGCTTTGGCCTTGCTCACACCGCCTTAGCATTTTCTTTCTGGGAACGTCTGAGTGATTGAGGGTGAAGGCCTGGCCCCATGCAGCTCTGCCATCACCTTCAATGGAGTCGGTATTTCACCTGCACTAACAGTGACAGAGACTGAACATCAGAGCTGCACACACAAGCTTTCACAGAAATCAATTCTCACATACAGCATTAATATTGGAAGTGCTTCTCACTCACCTAATTGTTGGCCTGGCACAATAACCTGTGACTAATAGCCATTCACGGTCATGCAGCACGGCCTGATTATAAGAATTTGCCATTAGTCCGTAACAGAAAAAAACCTCAAGCTGTTAATTGAGCAACATGTATTCCTGAGGAAATTGGAGTAATCGGATGGATAGCCATTGCATAGAAAGGGAAGGTACAGCTCGCTTCTGCATTGCTTTCATGATTCATCTGCTCTGATCTACTTTTGATTAGTTTTTCCTCATGTGAGGCCAGTGTTGTAAATCAAAGCTTTGAGAAATAAGCCTGTGCTTAAAGTGACCCAAATTAAAAGCCAATTGCCACCTTTCTTCTCTTACTAGGCAGCCGTCCGTTTCTGTGCAGGACTAGACAGAAGTTAAAGGCTGTCATACAGCCACAGAAGCTAACTGGTTAGCTCATGGTCTGCCTTTGCCAGTGTTTAAGGTCAGCTACTGGAAAAAGTTACAAGAAAGCTCTTACAGCCAGGTATGATCCTGCAGAAGGGCCTTCTTCACTGGGAACTGTTATTCTTTTCTCATTTTTGTGTCCTGGAAAAACAGCCCGTAATTCGCAAAACAAGGACAGCAAGATGTGTACACGTCAGTTTTAGGGTTGGTGGAATACTTTGGCCATTCAAGTTTCCCTGTCATAAACTTCCTTTTTTCTTGAGAAATGGAGACCATTCCTGAAAACTGTCAGGACAACTTGCCCATGTGGTAGATTTTTCTTCTACTTCCATATCCTTAAAGTATTACAGGAGCTTGAGCAACACTCTTCCTGGCTGACATGAAGGGCAGAGGCACCAGTCAGGCAGAGGACATAGCATTGCCAGTGCAGCCCAAGGAATTTTCAAACTTTACCTGAACATGGTGACCTTCTGGCATCTCTGCTCTGGTCAGCAGCCTTTGCTGTAGGACACAGACTTCCATCTAGTTACAATTTTAACAAGCAGAGCTCAGAAAAGTTGTTGGTGACTGTAGGAAAAAAGCAAGCAAGCAGACCATAAATCAAGTCATTGGATGAATTCAGAATACACTAATAAAATCAGAGCGTCCAATAAATTTCATTTCAGGCAGAGTAGAAACAGTTTCTCAGTCGAGAGTTCAGGACAGATTATAATTTCAGATGGTGTGTCAGGCCAATGCAATATGTCTACAAAAATGTTTGCAGGCAGGCAGCAATGACTGGTCCAGAGTTAGGCCCTCACACCAGTAAAATCAAATATAAAGGTGGGAATCTCTAGTTCTCTGAGCAAAGCAGAATCTAATTAAATATTTAATGTTTGGCTTGTTGTTGTTTTTTTTTTCTTCTCAAATCCTTTGGTTTCTTGCTCTTTCATACTGTGATATGATGACATTTGAACAACAAATGCAGTCTTGGTAGGTTGGTCTCTTGGTACTGTTCTTTATATGAAAAACCTGTACATCCCAGCTGAAGTCCAGATGCCACATTTATGAGGCATTTTATTGTGATCAATTTTTAAAAATATTTTTCTATCCCATGAAATTAATAGGCACCTGGGGGAATACCAACGAACTCCTCCCCACTCCTGCAAATACTAACCTTTCCCAGATGGGAAGGGATTTCTCTTTCCCTTTATTTACCTGCAAGATGTCCTTGCTGGTGCTCAGAATCACAGAGGGAGAAGGAAATAGAAGAAAACCTTCGTAAGTGAAAAATATTACAAAAAAAGACCAACTGCACATAGTCCAGCTAAGAACACTGCCTTCTGAGGATCCATTTTGCTGCATAATCTTCCCAGGGTCACAGAGTGAGTCATTAGCAAGATGGCACTAAGACAGAGGCCTCTAGANTTTTTTTTTTTTTTTTTTTTTTTTTTTTTTTTTTTTTTTTTTTTTTTTTTTTTTTTTTTTTTTGTAACTAGTCTGATTACTATAAGACCCCAATTTAAAAGGCCATAGGTTTGTGCTGGCAGCACAGTCATTGAGATAACTACTCCCAGCTTTATAAATTGTTTTTTTTTTGCAGTCAGCTCACTACCATGGGCCAATAGCCCTTTTTTTTGTTTTGTCTTTTTTTCGCTTGCTTGTGTTCTGTTAAAAATTGTTTGTTTTTCTACAAAAAGCAAAGCGAGGCAGAGATGAGGGGAAGCCTCTCCTCTGCCTTCACATGCCCTCACCAGGACTGCCACAATTCCCCACAGTCCTGTGCGCTCAGGCCAACTCTGTGCACTGGGCCTGGGCCCCTGCCTTGCGAGCATGTTCCTGCCCGCCAGCATGAAGCACCCGTCATGTGCTCAGCAGCTACTGCTGTCGCTCTGGATTGGTCTTTGAGAGACTTCAGAACGCTTAAAAACCAACCAGTTGACCCAGGAGAACATCTGAGGAGCATAATTGAAATTTATTTTCTTGCTAAGCTTTTCCATATTGTTGCAGTTCCCTTTCAGAATGGGAAGTTTGTAGGTGGCACCATCATTAAAGACAAAGCCGTTTAAAAGCTGCAGCTATGGCTTATTAGCCTTTGGCTGCCACAGTCCTGCTCTGCTAGTAAAGGGAGTTTTTCTTGTACTTATTTTGTAACAAATGGGGAATGTTTGTTTTCACAGACTTACTTGGTGTTTTCATCCACCATGTAGCCCAGCAGAGCAGGTCAGGCAAGATGATTGGCTGGCTAGACCCACTCAGCCACCACATCACTCTCTTAACGTGAAGGCTGTCTCAATAGAGAGCAAAACCAGTAACTCTGAAAAAGTCACTTGACACCTTTTGGGTAGACTAAATAGATTTTTTTCTAAACAAAATTATTCCATCATATGTTTTGTGGATGTCCATTTTTATGTCACTAAAATAACTAATTGCAATTTCTCATTATGACTCTCAAAACCTGATTATAACCAGCCAAGCAGGTGTGCTTCAAAAGGTACTGCCCCTTCTGAGGAAACACCTTTACACCCATAGTGGCTGACACTTCCATGTCAATAGCGTAGGTCATTTTAAAGTGTAAAAGCAGCACAGGCTTGCAGCAGATGACAGCTCTACGTGTTTGACTCGTCATTGAAAAAAATGAAAAAAATCTACATCAAAAAGAAGAAACCTCAGCTTGCTTCTGCTCTAGGAAAAGTATGTATTGAGCCATTATAGGTTTGAGATGGTCACTTTTTTTTTTAAGCACCATGTTTCCTCTCCCTTTAAAATAGATATATATATTTCTATTTTTAGTAAGATACAGCTAGTTGCCATTGTATTGTTATAACACGCACAGTAATTTCAAATGATTAATACCTTGACAGCATAATCTTGTACCAAATCATTTTTAGCCATTATCTAAAATCAACTTTTAATTAAAAGAATACATTATATTTGTTTTCGGCTACTAAATTACCCTGATTATTTTAAAATTTCGTGTGATGTTGGCACATACTAACTATACCACATTTATATTTCTGTGGAGCTTTACTGTCTGCCTGAAATATGAATTTCAATTACTAAGCATTAGTAAGTATTTAGGAATGTCCTGTTATGTAGGGTCTACAATTAAATTTGCCAGGAATTATCTCTGTCTTTTTGTAGCCTACATTTTAGAGCGAGCATACCATCTTCTTTCAAAACTGTACTGTATTTGCACAAAATTTGTTATTTTTTTTTTTTTTCTAACCTTAACAAGAAAGGTTGCAGGAACTAGAGCCCAGCTGAAACCTGCATCAAACTCCAACACAGACTTGATACGGGCATATATTATGTATTTTCAAATTCAGTGCATCTTGTTGGTATGTCGTATGGGCCACCCTGACTCTGCACTACGCTCTACCACTGCATGCCAATGACTTTGACATTTTATATTTAACTCAGGAGGCTGAAAGTCATCTACAGACACCTGCTCGCATCGCCGCCAATCCAGCAAGTGCCCTGTAAGGCTGATGAGATGATGTCTCGGTGTCTTCTTAACAGAGCTATTAAAGGCAAGCAAAGTTTCTCCTCTATTGTAATCCCAACAGCAATGCACTTAAACTAGCTGCAGTAATAATGAAATTAGACACTGGGTACATTGGAATATTTTATTTTGACTTTACATGCGGTGTTAAAAACCCAAAGAACGTATTATTTACACATCCACAATACAAGTTTACAAGATATCTATACATGTTAAAGTACTCTATAGTATAGAGCAGCTTCATTTAAGGGTTACTTTTTTTTATGCCGTACCATTAAAAAAGATACAATCTGCGTTTACCTTTGCACAAATGGATAAAGCATCTTTTATTATTAAATTAACAGAATAAGGACTAGGTTGAATGTTAGAAATTTCAACATAAATACTGAGAGAACTCACATTACCATCTACAAGGCAGCACAATGTTACAGGAGGTTATCAGGGTTCACATACATTTATCTTTCGGTTTCACACAAGTCTGTATTAATATTCGTAAAGTGAATTCGGATCAGTTTGTGTCATTTGACAACTGAGTACATTTTTAATAGTTATTAATCTGTAGTGTTTTAGTTGCAAGACAGAAGTGTTTAGGAAGAGAGATCATTGATTTTGGATCCAGAGGTCTCAGGAAATAAATGTCCCTTACAGCCTGACAAGAAAAAAATGACTACTTCTATCCTTTATTCTTTGTTCTGTAACAGAGATCCAGTTTTCAGTGACTAACCTTTTCTCCCCCTCAAACACATAATATAAATTGCCACCGTCTCTGAAACCCATTGCAGTTATTTGTCCTGCTAATTCATGAATATTCCTCTGCCATGGTTATTTCTATATTTATGTCCAACAAACAGTGTGGTAGTGTGTAGTTTGCAAGCTAAAATAGCCATCTGTGTTGAACATCAGCTGCAAGTGGATACTGTAAAACCTACTAAATAGCTTACACAACTTTAGCAGGTGTTCCATTACCCTAGAAACCTCATTTGATTTCACATTATAACTGTTTGATCCTTCGGAGAGCTGGAGTGGAATGTTTATCATGGTAAGGTGATTTAATGCTGCTGTCTTCTTGGATTGTAGGCTGCCTTTAGTTACCATTAATTATTCTTGCTTTTTATCTTTCTTTTTTTTTTTTTTTTTTTTTTTTTTTTTTTTTTTTTTTTTTTTTTTTTTTTTTTTTTTTTTTTCCTGGGTCCTGTTAAGAGGTTTTACAACTGGCACTCGGGAGATATGTGCTATAGTGAGAACACTTGACAGATTTTTTTTTTATTTTTTTTTTTAGTACTTTTATCATTTGCATGAATAAGGCACAAAATGCACAGATTCAGGTAAACTCACACATAATATTTACAGAATATTGTCATTACCTGCATGACTTTGGAAAAAAAACCCTTACATTACACAACAAAAACAAATTGATTGCACTACTGTTGAGTTTTCACAGACTGCTTCTGCCAGGCCAATTAATGTTTCTTCTTTTTTTAATGGACAAGAGTCTATCAGCGTGTAGGGCATTGTTAAATGCAACAAAAAAAAACCAACACAAACGTAACTTTCTCTAGTTACACAGGCCTTTGCCAAGTGAATTGGTTATTAGCTGCCCTCAATGAGACGTACAGGGGCTCAAGTTCACAGTGGCCAGGTATTGGATGGAGGCACTGTGGAGACACAGTAAAACTCCCCCGTTCCAGCCTAAAACACTAGATTTGAAATGCACAGCTCTGAATCAATAGCAGCATACCAGAATTACGAAGAATTAAACATATCTGCACTCTTTCAGCGGGTGGCTATTTCATCAAGGTGTGATCGCTCAGAAGGCTGGCAGAGATGCGCAGTTCATCCTTAGCTGTCTCCAAACTGAACCCAACGGGCTGCAGAAGGCAGAGTTATCTGTTTGTTCAGTCATGCTCAATGTAAACAATTCCATAGCATAAAAGATGCAATGGGAATCTAAGTACATCCTAGTGTGCACAGTACACACACGCACACCCACACACACCCCACACGCACATCCACACATGCGCACAGCTTCATCTGTGGCACAAATAAAATGCCACACATGGAGAGAAAAAAATAATAATGCTACAGTTGGGCCAGAGACTGAATTCCAGCAAATCGATTATTAACCCAGATATTCATTGAGACATTACCATTTTCTGACATTTGTGCAAGAGGCAAGGTGAATGCATACATATTAAAATGTTCACATTTAATGGGAAGGACCACGCTTAATGGCAGTCTAAAATGGAACCCATTTTTCAAGTATTTGCTTACTGATTTTTTATTTCCCAATAACTTTTTTTTTTTTTTTCAGTTATTTAGAACAGTGAAGTAGCCCCCACCCTGTTGTGCTACATGTCTCCTTAGCTCCAAACAAAAGAAATGTAATGACCAGCACTTTCCTTTGTTTTTTTTTGTGTTTGCTCTTAGCAAGTACACGTAGTCTTGCTATAGCTCCATGTGGCAAGACACAGATGTTGCTGAAGTAAAGACAGTTTCTTTGGCCACTTTGTTCTCTTTAACAACAAGCAAGTCTCTGTCTTATGTGTCTACCACAACATCATCTCACAACCTGTACAGGTCAATGTCACACTCATTTTTAGCACAGACATGTCCTAGTAACTGTATTTGTTCAGTGGTCTGACTGAAGTTGTCTGAGGAACAAATGAGGGTTTTGGTGGCACGTCGGGTTTTAAGGAGGGTGTCCTCTTTATTCCTGTACGAGGAAGGGTGCCGTTGCTCGTGTAACTGCTTTGCCTGGACAAGGAAGGCTGGAGATGAACGCTGACAGGCGTCCCTTGCATGTAGTCCATCTTTGTGCCTGTCGTGGGAGGCATGTACCCTCCACGATTAATACTAGGCTGTCTGGATAACAAAACACCATTTGGTGAGTTTAAGTTTTTAGGAAGGGCAGATATTGAATGCCTTTGTGAAGAATTTTTGTGATAACCTCTCTGCCTTTCCAAAGAAGTCATTGGTACTGCAGGAGTGGTGGGAACGTCCACTCTTTTTGTGGGGCTGTTTCTTGGAAGAGTTGATGGAGGAGAGTATAAAGATGCCTCCCTGTTGGGAACCTTAGGTGGGATCTCAGACATATTTCCCATTGGATCCATCATTAAAGTCTGGTGGGTCACTTGAATATCTCCCATAATTGCTTTGGGAGTACCAGTAGTTTCATTTAAGTGTTTCAGAAAATCATTCAGGGTGTTCCTAGAATCAACAGATCTCCTGTGGTCTCTTTTGCTGGACGGTTTCGTAAGTGGATGATCAATATGTTGCATCTTTTTGTCTGCCTTGTGCGCATTAGAATTTGAGAAAGATGTGTTGTAATCATGAGTAGCGTTGGGAAGAACGATAGCACTAGGAATATGTCCATGACTTAGAGGAGAGTGGGGTGGAGGACTAGAAGGAAAAAACTGAGGACTTTTCAGTGGGGTTTCCTTTCGTGAAGCATTGAGGTTACTGTGGGCTTTGTCTGACTGACTCTTCATAGCCTGCAAAGTCTTTTGTTGAAGAACTGGTGTAGATTCAGGAGTTGGAAGCGCAGCTAATTCCGGAGGCTGGCCCCTGTGGTCCATCATCATGGACTTCGTATCACCGTTTGGTGGCAATTCCTTTCTGCCAGTCAACAGGTTCGTGTAAAGTTTGGGTGAATCAATGTTTTGTTGATATTCCTTGACGGGACTGTCAAATAGCCCATTCAGTTTAGCAAAGCTCCCACTGGAGTCAGTACAGGACTGAGCCGATTCTGCATCTTTGTGTATTTTTCTGGATTTCCGAACAAATATATCCCGGTAACAGTAAACAGCCACTCCCGCAATAAAGGCTCCCAGGACAAAAGCGGCAAAGACACAAGTGATTAGGACATTCATATGTACCATTTGGTTGGACTCTCCTGATTGTACTTCCCACCTGACACCTGCAAAAGACATGCAGTATATCATAAATCTACAGGCACTTCATACTGACACATTTCAGAAGAAGGTGGCCTCCCTCAGGGAAGTGTCTGTTCAGTGTCTGCAAGTGCTCTGTGTCTAGTGTTCGTGGAACTCAGTTGGATCCTGCAATCCACAGCACTGGTGAATGCAAACAATTTTATAAGTAAAAATAACTGTGTGAGCGATGACCAGTCTAAATGAAGACTGTTCATCTTCTTTGATAACGAGAAATGCTTGTCAAAGCTTCTCTCCTCATACTACGTTCAGTTTAGTCTGTCCCCAAATTTCCTCTAAGGCTCAAAAATAGGGCCTGTATGTTATTAACATTAATGATTTCTGCTGGAAAATTGAGGTTAGAAGGTGCTACTGGGCCAGACAGCAATTAATAACTCCTGGATGGATTTCTCTCTCAATTTTCTGCCCAACTCATAAATCAGTATCAAAAGAGAGATAGGATTATGCAAATGTTGTGTAAAACTGTAGAATATACATACTGCATTGTTATAACAATGCTAATGTAATAGAGTGCAAAACTTGTAAACTAATACATCCACAGCTTGCTAGCCTTGCATCATCTAAGTGTACAATTCTTGAAGTTCAAGATTATGTCATTTTATTACAGCACTAATGTCTTTCTTTTTTAGTCAATAATGAACATAAATACTTGCATAACATTCAAAAAAATATTGCAAAGTTAGGCTATTAGAGAATATTAAAATTTATAAAACTTTTAGCTTAGAACAAGAAGTTGAATATGGGATTAGCTTTTTATTTGTGTATTAACAAGCTCTCTTTGTTCTTTTGAGATTTTTAAAGCAACCACAGACATCTTGCAGTTAAGACAATGTTAGTTTTTAATGAAAGTAATTCTGTTAACTATCCCAAGGGATGTTAAAATGAAAGAGCAAGAGGGAAGGAACAGATTTACTTCTGTTAGAGGCAAGGCCTTCGAACATCGTTAATGTTCAGGGTTATAGGTTTTAATGGCACTGTGCAGAAGAAGAAAGAAAACGTAAGTAAAGTTCACTAACAGCTATGACACAAAATGTGATTCAGAACCAAGAGCAAATGATAACAAAAACTTAAAGCAACATGGAAAATAACTGCAACAAATTAAAATGACAAATGCACTGCCATAATGGCTGATAGGAAACCTGATATGTTTTGGTGAATGGTAATAAAACACAAATGGGTTTTGGCTGGTGAGATTTTCAGTAAATACAGAATTGTGCAAACATGTCTGTCACCTGGCTCTTCTGCTTACTGATGAAGACTTGTGTTAAGTTTTGGTTATGGGATTGGAAGATTCTTCATTCTTTGGTTGGCTGCAACAGTCCTACTGAATTAAAGTTGTTGTTGCCGTAAGAGCCTAATCTAAGGTTCACTTGGCTGAAAGAACGGCTACAGAAAGGTGTAGAATACATGCAGAATACGTTTCGTGTTCGGCTTAAGACCTGTACATATCTCTCTATGTACTGAGATCGTTTGTAAAATGATGCTCATATCCAGAGAATAAATATCCAGCACATCGTTACTCAGGTTTGACTCACGTCCTTCAGAAACATGCTGCAGGCAAGCAGTCTGGGATATGCCCCATTTAATGCATGGTCTGTCATGGAGCTGTGCTTTGCTGTCACCATTCCGCACACCTCTCCCCAGTACCCCCTACCCCCACAAACCAAACAAAAAACTACCCGAAAACCATTAAGCTCTTTTAAGCAACCATTCACAAGGACTAATAGTCTTACCCAAACTAGACTGGTTTGAAAACAACCACCAGAGGAGCACATAAGTCTTGAATTTTTATTTTTTTTTTTTTAATGCATCCAGAACTCCCACTGATTTTAATGGGAGCTCTGGAGCACCCCAGGAATAAAAGACTGAGCTTATTATCTGTGTTTCCCATTATAAGCTTTAAGCAGCACTCTGTACACTGGATAAGTAGGTATGAAAAACATGATTGCACTGTCTGCATATTCACAGGAAATGGGTGTAAAATACAGCCCAACAATGATGGCTGTTACATTTATGCCTTAGACAATGCTGAGACTATCAGGTTTCCATTCAGCTGCAATGTATTCCCTGGTAAGGCCTTACCCTTTGGGACACCTGATAATGGATCAGAATAATCAGAAGTATTTGGGTCATCTTGAACTACAAATTTCCGAGAGCCAGTCACTTTAGGTTTCCAGGAACCAATCACTTTAGGTGATATAACTGGGATACTTGCCATTGTGGTAATGGAAGCTGAGGAGAACTCCATGTCTGTGGTGGCAAACAGATTTTTATTAAAAAGTCAGGCTTTCCTCACTTTTTCATGGCACATCTAAGCTATAGCTGTAGACAGTATTTAATGGGAGTTACATGTCAGAGCAAAATGTGACCCCCCACACACTCTGCAGAAGTACAGAGGGCTCATTAAAATCAGTTGGTTTAAAACATTAAGTACCAAAAAAAGATAACATTAAAACATCAACAGCTGCTAGCCAAAAAGCCAGAGAAGTCAAACATGAGAGCAATGCAAAAGTTAAAGTAAGCAACTGGTGGAGGTGAAAAGCACAACTTCTCCTACTTAATTGCTATATTCTTCACTGAAGACAACATACTTGGCTGCCTTTTAAACATCTTCAAAAAGAAAGAAGTTACTTGGAAAGACACTCCTGACAGGTTACGCCTGAGGAACCAGATCAGCTCCATTAGTGCTATTATGGTATACCAGGAACTGCTGAATGAGCCATTTCTACAGGTGGGGATGAAAGGAATGTTTTCAACCTCTATTTTGCAATGGTTCCTAAGGAACAATGTTGCATAGATTCTGGCTCCTCTGTACTGCATTTGCTGAACAGAACCACCATAGCCGATGTGAAAATGCACACGAGGAGGAAATACATCAAACTGGATTTACAATCCAAAGTCACTCAAGCATTTTGTGTTCACTGTCCCAGTAGGTTTAGGCATCAATGTCTACGGCTTGAGACCTGACTGAGAAGCATACTTCAAAGGCAGACTCAGTCAGGACTTGAAAATAAGGTTCAGTTGTATCTATGTCCTAAAATACCGCTTTGAAAATTCAGTTGATAAACACTCATGGAAGCAAGACAGCATTTCCATGTAACACAGTTTGGTTTTGCTTTCGTAAGTGAGCCTCTGACCTTATGGGTAAATATATCTGGAAAAATATTTGTCTCAAGTATTTTTTCTTGTCAAGTTACAAAAGTGCAAATATCAGAAACCAAAACACAAAATAATGTTCTCGCTGCACTCTTACAAATTTAACATACAAATAGATTATTTTGGTATTCGTCAGTCAGAAACGTGCCCTTGGTTGAAAGCAGAGAACCAAAGTTACAGGAACAAAGACTGCAAAATAAGGGCTCAGTCTTGCTCCTGTTGAAGTCAACACAGGTTCTGCTTTTGAGCTCAACAGGGGAGTACGGGGGTCTCGTCTCATGGAACACCAGGGGCTGACGGTGAAAACACAAGTGATAAAAAAAGTAACTGAAGGAGAAAAGGATTTGGAAGTCCATCTGACAACAATGCATAATGTTTTTTCTAAGCCACCTTTGTCTACACAAGTCCTCATTCAGCTACACAGTTTGTGATGTTAAATTTTTTCCATTAGCATGAACTACTGATAACATTTAAAAAATACAGAAATACACATTTTAGACAATGTGTATTTGTGCAAAAAGCTTGCTGGGAAAGACGGAAAAGAGGGAGGGAGAGGTAAGGAGGAAGATGATGAAACTCTGCCATTCATCTACTAGAGATGACCAATAGGGGCACTCACAAATGCATGGCTGGGGATAAAGAGTAAAGCTTGGACTTTCGTGCAGTGAAGATGTCATCTATGTTAATCAGGCTCTTTAATAAAAGATGTCTCAATAAATAATGAGCTGTTAACATGCGGCTACACAGGGTGAAGTGCTGAGTGAGAAGAGTCTGACTATCTTTACCATCACTGGGAACATGAGTAAAAGCACAAAAATGGAGGATTGCCAACTGTGCAAAAGGAAGGAAAAAAGGGCTGAAAATGCTGAACTGAAGGAAAGTAAAGGTCATTAATTCAAAAAAATTAAAAAAACTAACCAGATGTTGGGTCGCCAAATATTTTGTAATCTGGTGTAGCTGTAGTAGGCAAAATTTCTAAAAGAATTAAAGGAACAAGTAATCAGTAAAAAGTAACAAAAAGAAAAGCAAAAGATCTCAAACCTGAATAATGGAAAACAAAAACTGAAATATTACTGGTTACAAAAAGTAAATTCTTCAATATTTTGCTGTAGACCCCAAATAACTGTAAACTGGTGAAGGAAAGACAAAACTCTGCCACCCAGGACCAAAAAGCTCGGCTTTGTGAACGTTCACCAGGTGATGTGTTCATCATGTTACTGAAAAGCTCATCATAAATTTAACATCCAGAGTGAGGTGTGGTCACAGACTACTGTTGGGACATCCTAAATGAGCAGCTATGACTATGCCTTACCATGGCAGTCCCCAAGCTGCGCTGTGTTGCCGTATTCAACATCTTGTACGTATCCTCCAGTGCTGTGGTTGTATGAAACAAACAAAGAGAACCTGCAATTAACAGTATTAGTAGGGAAACAAATGGTGACTTTTTTTTTTTCTGGAATCAGCAAATATATACAAAAACTAGTGTACAGCCCACAAAATTGTTTTACAAAATGCACAAGTTAGTTATAACCAAGCTTTAAAACTCTACATATGTGCTTATGCCAGGAAACAGAAATAAAAAGAAAAAAAAAAATCTTTTTTTTCAACAACTTCACCATGTCTTCTACATGGGGTGTGCTCTTGGTTTTAGATACAACCATCCAATTATACTAGTTAAAGTTTGCACTGGCCTGCTACAAAGGCCTCTTTTTAAGCTACAGCTGCTAATACCCTGTATATTACAGACTTGATTTGTGCAAAATGCCTTTGGTATGCATATATATCACCCAAGCTCCAGTGTGGAGGCAAAATCTTAACTCTTTTCCCACTGTGAATCCAGTGCTTTCATATTTGCAACTGACTGTGCCCTGGCCTTGAGGACGCCTGGGAGGGGACACCGTGTACTGTCCTCTCTGAGCTGCTCACATTTGCAGGAAGCAATTTCTTACCTTCCTGCTTCCAACTGCTCTTCCTACAGGTCTGCTTACCCTCCCACACACATGTAAAACTCCCACTGAAAGCAAGTCCTCACCTAGAGATTGCAGAATTAGGTCAGACTTTAGCATTCTGTTCTCTTACTGTTCTCTTACATATATAGTACACTGAAAAAAAACATCTTTAAAAAAATGGAGATTTATTAATGGAGTGTAATAGATCAGACATAGCGTATGAGCTCATGGGGTCTATAAAGCATCTGTAGAGATGCTGGGCTAATTCGATAAGAAGCACTTACAGCATGCCCGGTGTCACTCTTCCACATGTCTCATGGTCTAACCAGCCACAGTATGGGTCCCGTGAAGCAATACATGCCCTTGCAAGAAAAAAGCAAGACAAAAAACATCACGCTTTTTCTACTTCCTTCCAAAGAGATATTGATGCCCTTCCTTTAAGGGAGAGTTCAGAAACAAGGCCATACTTTTTACATGACCCGTGACGCTCACACCGACTGAGGGGAATTCTAATGACGCAGCTGGAGAATGCCACGAACAGAGCATGGTGGTCTCTATCCAGCTGAAGGGAAATGACTCTTCTGTCCTCCTCACTCTCAGCATTACACCTGTTCAGAAAAAAAAAAAAAAATAGGAGGCCATTATTTTAACAACTGTAGTACCTTGTGCAGCGCTTACCCTGTAAGTGTTTTACTTATTTACTGTCTGTGTAGATACTGAAAAGAGGCTTTTTACATATATAAATGTAACTTACTGTCTCTGCTGAGTGATTTCTAAACAAACCTATGGGTTATCAAATGCCAGCTTCTGGCTCTTATTTATAGCTAGGTGACAAGTTCGCTGAACTATGTAGAAAGAAAATCCAAATCCATTTTCTTTGTTCTCTCAGCTGGCATAAATATCTCGACGGAGCAGAACAGGACTCCTGTATTGGATGCCTGTAGAGTCTAGTTGGAACACTTCCATTCAAAAATTCTTTGCGCCAGAATAAACAAGTTTAAAATGATTAGATGTAGTTTATACATTATTGGTCACTCTTGAGAAACCCTCAAGATAAGCTCATGTAATTTCTTTATAACAGCAGCAGATTGTTCTGACGTTTCATATTCAGGAAGAACTGTATTTATTTGTGGAAGAATTAGGCTCTATCACTGACGTCACTGGAGTGGAATTAGGTTGTTCACTCAACCCATGCAAAATGGCAAGTGACCAAATAGTTTCAGGTTATTCAACATGAGGAACATTGTGAAATGACAAACAAGTGGCGATGTTGATAATAATGAGCTGGTTTTCATTTACTGTAATTTTTTTTAGCTAGGTACCAAGGACTAGATGAAGAGTTTAGGTGCTCTGGTAATACTTACTTTGCATGATTATATGCTTCAATCTCTTCCAGTAATACACTGTCATTCAAAGAAAAAGGCCTGGTCTTTGCCAAGATTTTAAGTACTACTCCTGCTTCAGAGCCAACAAATATGACTGTGTAGTTCTGATAGGGTCCAGCAGCGTGGTCTACAGCAATTGCTGTCAATCTGTATCTGTTAAGACCAAAAGCATATCATTAACAGCACTTTTTCCATTTTCCTTTTCACACAGGTTATTTTTGAACGGTGTCATACCTCACACGTGTTTTGGTAAACCACGGCTCCTCAGTGACTGAGGGAACAGCTGAATCCATCAACGGATGAGATTTGATGAAGGCAAGTGTTTCGTCTGGGAAATCAATGGAGGTTTTGTAAGCCTCTGCTAGGCCATGTTTTGCACAGCAGCCAGGTCTGAAAGAACAACAACATTGTTTTCCTCTTGGTATTTTGGTTAATGAGAGAAGGCAGCTAATGAGCATCCTTATGGCTGAAGTATAAAGCTCTGCTTTAGTTTTTACCCAACAAGACAGTCAAGAGTGCAGCTGATTTAAGGTAGCTCTTTACAAGGACAGTATTGTGGCATTTGAGTAAGAATCTTTTACCTTGGCTTTGGTACTTTGTCTTCAGGTACAGCTGTCCAAACAGAGTCAGGAGTCTTTTGTTCTTTAAATCTCCCTTTGAAGACTTTCTCAATGTCATCCATGCTGAAAGCACACACTGCTGAACCAGGAATGCTGTAAAATTAGAAAAATAGTTGCAAGAACTTGGGCTACAATGGCGCCAATCCCAGTGTAAGAGAGAACCAGAGAACTATGTTTGGTGTAAGGTTGCTCATCTCTCACCTGTTAAGCTGTGTGGTGAATACACCGACAACCGTGGGGACTCCATTGATTTCTATTATGTCCGTGATAGACTGCAGAACATCAAAGTAGAAGAATGAATCCCCAGGAACAGAGCAGTTGAGGCGAGCTTTCAGAAAGGATGTCCAGTGTTTCTCCAGGACTCTCTGGGACCCCCCCATGTCATTTTTGCATATGCGAGCCACACGGGAATACACAGCCTGTGAAGGGCAAAAATCATAGCAGGAAAAGTGAGAAAGGCTTGAGAGATGTAAGGGAAACAGTGCTTGTTTCTGAGCTGTTAATAAACCACAAGAGGTAACAGGAAGATGCCATTTATCTGCATAGAAAGGATGAAAGCAAACAGTGTTTAGCTGGTAGTGCACAGGCATCTTAATGTATCACCAAGCAAATGCAAGTCTGTGGCTTGTCCCCACCCTTTTTTCCCCCTTCAAAATCATATTGTTAGTGAGATTTAAAGACTTTAATTAACTGTGTGTAAAGGATTTAGTAATTTATTATAGAATATCCTTCCATGGTGAGGCATGAGTATTATACTCTCTACTGGCATGACCGAATTATTCAATATGCAGGGACATTAGAGAAACTTCTTTGAAACTCTTCTTTTGTGTTGCTTTCTTTTTTTTTTTTTTTTCAATAAGCACGAAAAAAACCTCTCAGATTTTCCAATTAGCTGCAACAAGTATTAGGGCAACAGCCACACTATGGCAACATCAATACTTATATAAAAGTATATAAAATACATAAGATACCTGTAGCAAGCTTGCCTAACAGCAAGGCACAGAGACCAGAATCAACTTTTTGGTTGAAGAATGCACTGTTCTCTCTTCCCCTTGCCCCCCGCAAATTATATTGATGGGAAAATTGTGTGAACTTTGTTCTAGTCCCCACTTCGTATTGTAAAGTGTGCCTGTTACTGGTGCTGTTTTAGGATGATCTCACTCTGCTACGACTCACAGCTACCTGACAGCTTGCCGTGACAATACTTACCTTGCCTAAATTATTGTGCTCTACAGCAATTTCTCGGAAGAAGAAATAAACGTAGTTCCCATATTCTATGGCATGGAGGAAGTGTGGTTCTGTAAGAAAGCGCAAAGAGAAGGTTACTTCAAAGAATTACCCATCGGCATACGACACTAACTATGCTGCGTGACTTGGTGCCTTCTCCACAGGTCCATACCATCTAATATGTGCTCCAGTCTTCCAGGACATCTTTAGGATGTCCAAATATGGATGCACCGGAGCTTAAATGAACTTCAAGTCTTTAATGTTGGCTAAGGACTCACAGAAATTGCATTTCAGCTAAGGTACTTTGTTACTGCAGATTCATTCATTGATGTATTTAACAAAAATTTTGCTTTAATTGTATTGCACTGCTTTTTTATTGTAATCATATGATACCAAAAGCCACATATATGCTGACATTGTAGTATATGCATAACGCCAACTGGCTGTGAGTTACGTGACCACAACACTGAATTTACAATTGCCATGTGTATGGGAAAATACTCCCCCAGATTACCTTTTATCCATTTGGAATCATACTTTATTGTTCTTAGGGCAGATCCGTCCCCCATGCTGCGATAAATAACAGCATCACTTGCCAGGAAATCTGCTACTGTTGCCGAATACAATTTTCCATCTAAAACGGAAGTTGAAAATGTGGTGTTAAGAGGTCTTTAATAATCTACAGCATTCTGAGTAGCCTGTATTTTTCCCCATTTCCTTACTGCCACTCTTCCCCAAATTGCTGTAACCTATTTATTAATAGGTCAGCTTCCAATCCTTTGGAGGCCCTTTAGAAAATTTAAGAGCAGGGGCACCATAACACCTTTAGCTTTCCTGTGCTTGCTTTAAAAGCTCTCTGGCTCCTTTGGTGTCATTAATCATTTAGACTCATTACAAGCAGAAGTTCTTACCAGCAAAGAGGGCGACATTGGTTTGTCTGGCATCAAATGGGCACCTTGCCAAACCACTAATTTCCTCCCCATCATACTCTAAGGTACTCAGCTAGAGAAGAAAAATAAACGGGTGATAGTGTCATTTCTATTTTGTACACTGGCACAAAAGCATAACATTGTCTTTCCACAAAACTTAATTCAGCACATTGGCTTCTGCCTTTTTTTATTTCACCTTGAAGTACTCTCCAATCACACTGGATGTATTTGCTACATAGCATTAATTAGCGCAAGCAAATCTAGTATCAGATTAATGACATTTTCAACATTCTTACCCGGTAGTATCTGCACATAGGGTTAAATGCATTTGTTCCACAGACAAACACCATTTCATCATTTCTTGGAACAAAGACTTTAATGAAGTTATGGCATTCATCCTGTAAAGAGAGTAAGATGTATTAATCACAGACTTTACCTATATAATAAATATTACTGTTGTTTTTCTATAAAGTATGTGCTAAACTTACTTTATGTTTGCCTTTCATAGCACAGTTCTCTCTGTCCTGCTGCCTTGATCTCCACGTTAATTTCTGTTAAATCAAAACAGAAAAGACTGCTTGATTTTTCTTTCCAACAACAACAAAAAAATCTTAACAAAATTAAACCCAAGGAAAATATGTCTCCCTTCCCAGCATCTGCATCTACTCACCTTGCTTGGAGTAACTTCTGATTTTGGAATTTCATTTAAGTTTACAGTGTAAACCTGGTCCCTGTTTGCAAAGAGTGAAAAAAACACAAGTAAATTTATTAATTCATTTGTCTTATTTTTGATAAGTTATATATATGTTTAGAGTGTTTTGTTAGATCAGAAACTTCTATGAAATGCTTATGGATTTTCTGAGTTTAATATAAATCAGAGAAGGTTGATCATGGGCAATATAGGGTGGTTTTGATTTTTTTTTTCCTGGTATGGTCCTTAGATAGCACCTACAGTGTCCAGATATCCATCTCTGTCTTTCCATTCTCTTGAAGACTAATCCAGACTGTAAATATTCAAGTGTGTTATTCTCACTTCCTACAACCCTGATGTGTCAGTCCAAGTTTAAAATGATCAGGAGAGGTTTTTATCAAGCCAGTAATATAAGAGGAAAAAGAGTATTTGATCATTGGTTTTAGTTTAACTACAGTAACTGCAGCCTTCAAATCCAATTTTCATGCACTGGCCATAGATATGGTATATTTCTCAGGGAAGTCCTCCCCCATTTCTAATTTTTATCATATTATGCAGAGTTTTCTAAATGAATTTTACACATAAATGCAAAACCAGAAGAGAAAAGAATTTTAATCTAATGAACTGAGTGAAGGAAAATTACCTGCCAGCAATATAAAGTGTGTCTCGAATTTTCAACATCAGCTGGAAGTCCAGTCTGTGCTGAGATTCATTGCCTGAAGGGCGTCCTCTAAATACTGGATATTGCCTTGAATCTGCAAGTAAAAATGGGCTACACCATCACTCAGGATTATAGAGCTAAAGAATCAATATATGGCATTGATTAGCTGTATATACTAGGTGTAGAAGGGTTTAAACTAAATTCCTTCAGTAATGTCTTGAATATAAATGAGAGAAAGATGGCTACTCTCAGCAAATGTTCTTTTTCCTGAAGTTATTGCTGTATTTCTGATTGCTTTTTTAAGAAAATGATTAAGTGTTCTATTAAAGATAAGTAAAGCTGGTAAACACATTTCAATTTGAAGGGAAACAGACTTTTTAACTTCCCAAGGAAAACAAAACCAAAAAATATTAAAACTTTTTCCCTAGTGGTTAGCACCATTTGCAGATTACTTACAGTGGTAGTCAACAACATTAATAGGGTCCTCATCCTCAGGGAAGCTGACAGCTCGGCACTGGGACAGACTCATTAGCATCACGGAGGCACAAAGCAGAGGAAGCCTCATGGCTGGTGAAAGATGAGCACTACCTTTGTGGCAACACTCTTTAACTGCCTGGAAAAGAGGAACACGCCGGTGAGGTTTCAGCAGCACAGGACAGTAAACGTGACCTCCTACTGCAGAAGAGTTTTTTGGTTTGTATCTGAGCACTGGCAGCAGTGGACTACACTGGTGCTTATGAAAGGCTCCTGTATGTACATTGATGGAAAACTGCTGCGTGACATATCCCTCCTCAAAGCTGCTCTGAAACATATTGATGTTTGCTACTTTTTAGCTGGATTTACAGGCATTTCCAAAGAAGCTGACGACTGTCGGCCCATTTAATTCATGGGAATCACAAACAGAACATGCAGGCTGCTGACCTGGCAAGAAAAATTGTCAAACTTGGGATTAGAATTTTAATTAAACTGCAATCTCTTTCCATCCCCTCTATCAGTGAATGTCATCCAATAAAACCCTTTCCCCATAAAATACCTAAATCTTATCCTCAAAAAGTCATGACACACACAATCTGTCTGAACATCCATGCCATGTTTTAAAATTATTGCTTGTTTCCAGGCTGTGCCATCATAATACTAAGCCTAATGTGCTCACTGTGAAAGACCTTATGTCTAGGACCAGACACTCGATGCTTTACCTTGTGCAGTGATTTAGATATGTGCAAAGTTAATGCAAAAATGCCGCCTCTGTAGTGTGACAGTGTTTGTCAGATGCTTTGCAAGGGTGGCAAGAGACTCAGATGGAGCACAATGCTGAACTGGATTCCCAAGATGCCACTCTCCGCCTAATTCTCTTTGTAGCTGTAGAAAGCTAGCAACTTCAGAGACTTTGATGGTGGGGATTTTAGTGTGTGTGTGTGTATGTTCTACAGATTATACACATATTATAATGACAGCACCACAACTTTATATACAACAAAGCTTTTAAGAGGGGAAGGGAAACATAACTTCTCCAATTAAACCACAGGGATATTTTAGCAAGCAGAATGTAACTACTCAAGTTGCAATTTGGGTAGGATACAAGAAAACACATCTCAAAGTGAAATGTGATCCTTACTGACCACAAGTGGTCTGGCCAGGGGTCATATTTCTCATTAGAAACCTGGCAAATGTAGTACTATTCCCTCCTCCAACCTTTTGGAAGCATTCATAGAGCCCCGATTCATAGGTCAGAGCTTTGAGTCACCAGCTCAATGCCTTGCAGTTGATGAAATTGGTTATTAAACTCTTTGTCTAAAGAGAAAAAAAGGAAGCCTTTTCATTTCAGTGTTTCAAGAATTGCTGTGAAGATGTACACGTTGCCAGCACAAAGGGCTAGGCCTGGTCCAGGAAAGCACATAAGTATTAATCATTTAATAATTTGAAAAGCCATTTAAAAAAACCTTCATAACAACACTTAACCTTTCAGTAATGTTTACTGGGGATGAAAATACTGTATTTGTTAATTGATGTTACATCTGGCTCATGTCAGGGCTTCTTCTTTCCACAAGGCTGTTGAGATCTGTCAGTTCAGGTTGGACTGTGAGACCAACCTAAAGGCTGATAATATTTGGGGATGGGGGTGTTGTCTGAAGGCTCGTCCATTACAGACTGACCTGAAAAGAAGCATTTTCCACTGTTAATGATATTTCTCTATCTCCGTCCACCAGTCCAGAACGAATGGGCTGCACTCTTAGTCAAGACTGATGAGTGCAGTAGTTAATAAACACTAATGATTCCTGGCACTTTCCCTCTGCTCTTTCTTGTCCTGACATGGCCTCTTTAGCTGAAGCATCTTGCGTTAAATTACTAATGAGCAAACTTAAAACAAACTGGAATTAATAAAGTTAGTCAAATTAGTTCTTTCTTGTGAAAGCACCATTAGAGCAAAGTCCTGCAGCACAGTGGCTCCCAGACACAAAAACAAATCATCAATGATTACACAATCTTTTTTTTTTTTCCCCCCCTCAAGAAAAGCAGGCTACAAATGTCCAACCCACTGCTGTTCCAGTGCAAGAAGTGGAAGTGAAAGAGGGGGCACATAAACTGTACATTTGGTCAGTGCACAGTAACATCTGTAAGACGCTTAGTAAAAGTCCTCCCTGAAGCCTCATTTTTTTTGAGAACAAATGAATACAAATTGCCAAAGAGCAAGAAGCTATCCCAGCCACGCAGGCTTTCGTTAGCATAGAAGATGAGGCTGTTCATGGCCCACACACCATGATTCAAAGAGACCCTGGCCTGGCTGCAAAACACACCCAGCCTGCAAACTCTACAAACTCTGCCAGTATCAAGCAGGGGCACATATTAGGATGTTCCTTTCTTCCTCTCTTTCCTTCCAGTACCCCATCTGGGAAGCATTCACTGGGGCAACAAAGATGCAACGTAAATGCAACCTGCTTTACAAAGGCAGATACTGTCTTCTGGACTCGAGGAAATGGCTGCAGAGAAGAGAATGGCAGTTTGCTTTGCATTGGCCACAGTAACTGTGACCTAAAACCAAACTGTCACAAAACCAAAACCAAAATGACTGAAATGACAGGTAAACAAAGAGAGTATCAGTTCTCTCAATTAGATTCAAATTTCAGAGGGTATCTCATACTCACTAAAACAGGACAAAGTTTTGTAAATGAAAACCACAGGACATGTCTCCCTAGGGATTGCATCCAGAGCAGAAAGAAACTCGTATTTATGTCTTCCACAAAAAGAACCCTAAACCTCTGAATACACTCCAGAGATGAATTATGAGAACAGAAAAGGCAGAAACAGTTATGTTCAGCAGCCTCTTTTAACTAAACATCACCTGTTACAAGTTTCTATTAAAGAACGTGTCTGTATCTGCACAAAGCACAGATCTTTGTCATGACAAGTGAGAACGTGGACAGAAAGCTGGACTGGATCAGCAAATCACAGGTAATCACTTCTTACCAGCCAGGTAAGACGTAGGTATTTCTGTATTATTTTCCTTGTTAAAATATTATAAAAAAAAGTGAACGGTAGCTCTGATTTTTATCTAAACACAAACAGAAAATTCATCTGCTTTAAGTGGCATTTAAATGCACCTTTTAGCTTGTTGGACACAGGCTTGAGACCAGAACCACTGAAAAGAGAATCAACTTGGAAGAACAGCTGTTCCCTGGATAATCAGAAAAATAGGCTCCATCTAGCCCTTGGAACAGGGGCTTACGACAGCCAGGTGTATGCTTCTGGTAGACACAGATAGGCTGGTGTGAAAGACATAACTCCAACCACATTCAAACCTTTTAATGGAGGCCACTACTGAGGACTACAAATAACAATGCTCAAGTATCTGTTTGGACCAGAATAGCTGATTATGAAATGCTGGCAATGTCTACCTTCAAGAAGATGTACAGAACAATCATACTCTGAGTCTGATTATTTTTACCCAGCCAGGATTCAGACCAGTCTTTGATTAATTTATCTTATAAACTGCATTCCTTGCATTTCTGCTAGGAAACAATTCACAGCAAGTGCCAGTTTGGAAACTGCCAATCTTGCTATCCCTGTTTTGCAGCTGGGGAATTAAGGCACAGATCAAGGCTGAATTTGTGACCAAGACCAACCACCAAAAGTGTCTTTTCAAAGGATCTGAGCTGCTCTGGGTCATACGTGGTCATTCCTTTCAGCATAGGCAAATCGGCCAGTGTGACCCGGGTGGAAAAGCTAGTAACAGATCAGAGATCTTTTGGCTGCTTGGTCTATGCCATAACTAGTTGTGCCTGTGAATGCAAAGAAATAGAGGTATAAATATTAACTGGTGGCACAAATCCACATCAGTGAAGAGAACAGCAGCCTGACTGAAACAGGCCTCAGGGCAAGTGCTGTTGGTCATGTGGAAGGCAGGCAGTTGTCCCAAGTAATAAACTGGCTCTTTTGTGGCTGGCACCTTTCAATCTCAGCTATGAATCCCATCCTTCAATTCCCGACTGGGGGAACCCAGGGAAGCAAGATATAATTTCTGTTAAAATATGAGCCCTCCTTCAAACAATCACACATGAAGGGGAACAGGCTGGTGTTTCTTGTCCATTAATCTACTCCAGCCTTTGACAACGCACTGGTGACACTCCATCAATCATCTTTCTGTGCACTGCCACGTAAAAGAAGAGGGGGGAAGGGAAAGGGCATTCAGCCAGCTGGAGAGAAGCGACACATTAAATAGCTTCAAATCAGACTGATGCAATATCTTCTATTCACTAAAAAAAATGTAATTCTTAAACATCTCAACACAATAAATGCTTCCCAAAATGCTAAGCACAGACAGAAGGAGTGTGATATGGCAAATCTAGGCTGAAGTTCAAGATAGGTCAGAATGAAAGATATACTCTAAGAGTTAGTTCACTTGAGGAGTTTGGCAAGGCACTGGAGAAAGGGGCTGCAATAATAAAAGGTGAAAAACAAGCACATAATGTGAAAAGGTATAAAAGACTACACTGTCTTCCTTCTCCACCAGACACACTCAGGCTGTTAGGTGAGATCATGGGAGATCCCTAATCTGTCCTTGGAGGTATGTGTTAACTATAAAGTTGAGGGAGGACAGGCAGAATTGATTAGTAATAAACTGAGCTTAATCAATTTATGTGATGTGGTTTCCCACAATCTCAAGTGACTGGACTTCAACAGATCAGGCAATCCCTGTTGTCCTCTGTTCTTTCGAACATGCAAGTAACTCCCAGAGGGCACTAATTAGTGCAAATGCACTAACTAGGGCATTTCTGACATGGTATCTTCTGAAATTTTGAGCGTGAAACCGTTCTTAATAATAAGACAGAAGTTAAAACAAAAAAAATCCTTTATTGTTGCTTGTTCACAGATGCTCAGCAAGTTTCTCAGGGCACAGAGCTCATACTGCAGTTCTTCCTTCTGATGGAGAGCAAAGCAGATCCTGTGTAACACTCAGCAACTTCTATTCATCTCTGCCCTTGAGACAACCTCCTGGTGAGGGTCACAGTGGCTCCAAGGCACTGAGCAGTTGGCCAAATCCATGCTTCAAAGCTCTTTAACCAAGATTCGAGAGCCAGGCTAGAGCAAATCACAGATTTCACTTGCAACCACATAAAAGTTATGTTAGTCTCTAAATGGGAACTTACTTGTCTTTAGCAACCTCCGCCTTCCCTTTTTTTGGATGCAAAGGACTAAGGAAAAAAAGGTTACAAATGTTGTTTACTATGGCCTCAGGGACTATCTTTTGATGTACAAACTACTAATGGTCCACTAACTGCAGGTTGAAAAACACTAGTTGAAATGGGCAAGGTTAAAATTCTGGGCTTCATTAAGTTAAAAGGCTGAGGCAGTAACTCTACTTAGGGTGCCAAGGATTTGCACATGGGTTTACTTGCAGGTGGTAACTGCTACCTGGGTGGGAGAAGTTCACCTTCTGAGGTCAGCTGCAGAGAGAAGAGCTCACCAGTAAGGTGCTGGTGCAGGGGCTGTGCTTTGCTTGTGCATAGCACAGAAAGGTAGATTGCTGATGGATTTTGGGTTGTCAAGCAGGTGAATCTTTTCAGAAGATAGAGTGTTCAGAAGAAAATACATGAAGGTGGTTCAGGCTGCTTTCTGTGGTGCCCTAGACCTGTTGTAGAAACATATGCATTGGCAACCATGGATGCACCAGAATATTCACTCAGAATAGCACCTTATTCCTGCTGTGCTTGGAATAAAATCACTCCAGAGCAGAGCTACACACTGGGGAAACCAGGCCAAAGTGTGTTTTGGTAATCAAAACATGAAAATGCAGCATTTTTCCTGTCACCCATGCCAAAATACACCACTAGCATGGCCCAGGGTCTGGTGGCTTTAACTCTAGAAGGGGACCAAACAATTCTTTGTCCTATCTCTTTTTTTTTTTTTTGGTCCTTTTTTCTGTCTCACTTTGTAAAATGGATATAACACAGCATTTGCTTGTAAGCCAGAAAGCACTCCACATAGAATGCAACATTTGCCTTAAAAATCTGCATCAGTGTCTATTACACAGGAAGCAGGGGATCAGACTCCTATTTTAGGTCTTATCTATACACAGGGTTTTCCAATGATGCAATTGCTTTATAGTGTGGTATGTTCTCCCAAAACTAGGGTACAACATCAATGCAAGTGTGACTTTTTTTTCAAATGGCAAGTGTGATTTTTTTTGTTTGTTTGTTTCCAAATGACATTTCATTATAAATGTGTTTCTTCTAATGAAGGCTGACATCAGTAAAGTTCCGGAAGGCAATATGTGACACAGGAGTTTACTGTACATTCAAATCTCAGAGGTTGCCTATGATGCAATAAATCCATATTGTGGACTTTGGTGATAGACTGTTTCAGCTAATTATCAAATGACAAAGAAAAATATTTGTTTTTTGTAATAAAAGAAACGTATTTGATTCTTGCAGCCCCTTTCAGAAACATACAGCATGATTTCATACAAACAGATAAGAAAAATTGTTTCTGTCCTATAAAAGTACACTCAAATTTAAACCTGCAGTATGCAGCCATCCTTACTTTCTATAACAACTTAAAAATCTGCAGCTCTGAGGAAAAAATTTAGGATATTTGAAGCTGTGATATTAATTGAGCATGAAAGTGCAAATAAGAGGTCTGTTATTTTTAAGATAATACTTGACTTCTTTTAAGGATTCTGCATTAACACCTCTTGATCTATGCCTAAGTAAAAAAAGATAGTTTAATATTGAAGTGATGAAACCCTACCACTGAGTATCACAGCTTTCATCTTAATTGGCTTACGGTATTGCCAGTTACACTTCAGTTGTTTGCAGGCTTTTAATGTCACAGAAAGCGCACCCCTCTTGCTCTAGAACAAGCTGACAGAACACAAAATGGATAGGGTGATTTTTAATGATGCAAGTGTTTAGTCATTGCTTAGATGCACTTTGAGGGCTAAATTCTCCCATGATCAAAGATTTTCTTGAACACAAGGTAGTTTCAGCAGGAAAGGAAAAAAAATGTTGAGAAAACCCTAAGTGATTGCTTCAAGTGTCTTTAAGTTAATTTTTGAGAGTGCATGTTAACTACCTTCCCTTACCAGGGTGAATCAAAAGTCTTCCAGCTGAAACCAACCTTTGATTTCAGTTCACATCTATGGTCAAATCGGTTCTGTTTTACAAAGCTTCTGCAGGATCTGCTCCCCTTGAACGTTTGCCAGGGTTGAGCTATCGGTGATAAAGTGCAAGGTACTTCAGCAGTGCTCTGGATTCACCATTTTAGCAGGCCTGCATTTTATTAATTCAAACAGCTCATGCCCAACTGAGACTGCCCTAGGAAATACTAAATGTACTTGTGAAAGTGTTCAAGGACTGGTGCAGAGAATATCAAACCAGTGATGTTCAGGGTTTGTTCTATACTCTCAGCACTGATCCTCCATTACTTCCTGGCCATGAGCAGCACTGGTAGCATGAGCTCATACTCTTGCCCTGACCCCAACCCAAGGAAAGCCATGCTGTCCTGCTGGGGAGAGCAGCTGTGGCTCGGCAGAGTGAACTCCTGAGAGCCTCCAGCTCACAGCTGGGTCAGAGATGTCTGCTGCTTTTCATCTGAAATACTTTTATGCTGAAAACTAGAGAGAACTCTCAAACCACAATGGCAAAAATCCAGTTACTTACAGTGGTACATACAGGCCAAGCTGCTCTTCTTGACCCCCAACAAAAGCCTAAAACCTAGACCAAAGTATTTTCCCCCCTACAAAAGTAGGTGAGCACCATAAGTAAGTATTCTTCCTGCAAGCCTACAATGTGTGATTTACATAGCAGAACTGCCGCTCATTTCAGCATGATCAGGCATCATCTGATAAGGCAGCTCTGGGACAGGTATAAACCAGTATTTGAAGGTGAGGACATAATGAAGGTCTCAGACACAACTTGCATAAGCCCAGCTGACGCCACAGCCATAGTGAGATACTGGCAGCACCCCTGGGTCTGTTGTCTGCAAGCCCTGCTGTCTCCCAGCAGTGGAGAAAGCAGCCTTCACATTGAGCACTAGTCCAGCCCTGATCCCCGAGATAAGCGCTGCCCATTTTAGACCTGGCTGGAGCCCAGGAGGTCGGGGTTTGCCATAGGATGAAGTAAATGGGATATTCTAAAATGGAAGGGAGGTCTGGGGGAAAGAATATGCCCCAACAAGCAGGACAGCTGAGGGGGGAAAAAAAAAAAAACAAACTAAAATAAAAGGTGGAGAGGGCACATCTGCTGTTCAACAGGCTATGCTCCAGACAACGTTACTGTCAAGCTCACTCCAGAAAGCATCACTTCTTTCCACTCACTGTCTCCCCAGCTATAAAGACATCCCTCCAGCATCTCAGTGCTGTGCCTTGCAGGAGCATGGGGCTTGCTGGCTTGTGCTTCTGCTGCTGGGGAAAAGGCTGCTGCATGCCACTGCTCTCACTTCAGAGAAAGTAAATGGCTGCTGGAAAACACTAGGGGAGAGACAGAGGAAGACTATCAACTGGCAAGAAACACATCAGAGCATCTTAAGCACAGTACTGGTATCACCAGTATTGCATTCTCAGAGCTGGAACAGTTAGCCAGCCTTGCCCACAGGAATACTACCTACAGAGATCGGGGAACCATGTGTTTTTTAACTAGTCTTGGGTTTTTCTGCATGGACAAATCTGGTAGCTGGCCACCCAGTTACTATTTGTATATGCAAAGCACGTGCTCTGCCACTTTTCTGGGCACAATCAATTACATGTACAAAATGCAGGCATGAAAACCTGGAGGAAGCCTGAGCTCAAAGTTAACCATTAGTATTATCTTGTTAAGCATTAAAGATTAACTACACCAGTGAAAGGATGTGTTATGAAATATCTTTCCCAGATTGGAAAGTAAATAGAGGGAGAGTTTTGTCTTTGTTTTTTTCCTCAAAGGCTATTCAGAATTTGGAATAATTGTTTAAACTGCTGCTCTTATTTACCATAATATCAAAATGTAATCACTTGCCATGTGACTGCTCATATTTTCATTTGAGATGCCGTGCAGAAACACATGGAAATCTGTTGAAGGCAAACCAATTTTAGAACATGTTCCGAGCAATTGTTTTGCAGCACTGCCCTACAGTATGAAGTATCTTGCATTTCTTAAATTGCCTAATCAAATGCAGACTCTGTTCCAGTCACGCTAAATTTTCACATAATGGCAGAAAAACACTTCTTCCTAGCCTAGCACTGAACAGTTGGATCACATTATTACATTTGCTGCTTTTACAGTCTCTGTAGTGTGTATTTGTAAATGTATGTATATACATATTCACGGGGAAAAGGGGGAGAACGTTGGTGCTCACGCTGTGAGACCCTGGGGACGGTTGGAGGGGCAGAGATAAGTCTTGAGAAATACCTGTGCTGAGAGTCTTCTGGGAGCACCTGGCTTATCAAGAACATAGAGGAGTAATGGTGAAAAATTTTTTATTTGCAAATGAGATGTATTAGTGAAGGATTGGATCTAGCCAATTCTTTGCCCTACAGTCTGATAAAGTTATTTGCTTAAATGCATTTATATCAATTTAATTATACTCATAATGTTGCTGTTTGGGGTTAGAGGCAGGATGGGTGAAATGTGCAGCCATGGCTATCCTACTCTGGGTCCCAAGTTTGGGCATGTCCTTGTGCTGCATCACATCAGTGTGAGGAATTCTCTGCATCACAGAACTGCCCACTTTTCATGGACCAACGCAATCTGCAGAGTCCATGCTCAGCAGTTGTCTGCAACAGGACACAGCCATGTTGGACACCAGCTCTCCCTCCCCTCTGTCTTTTACTTGGGCTGAATCACCCCATGATAACATTTCACCCCATAAGGCAGTGAAGTATTTGCTACTTTGGCATTTTGACTAGTGAGTCACAGAGAAGTCATGGATCAGTCCTTTAAAAGTAAAAATAAAAAAATTCAAATCAGTAACATATGGACTGCAAGTGCTTGAATCAAGGTCATGAAGAAATCTGTGGCAAAACAGCGAATGAGACTTTGGGCTTTAAAGCTTTACATTACAGCCTGTTCCATTCTTTGCTCCCTACCGACCTGCTGAGATCCCCAATACAATTGCAATGTTCCCTAAATCCTTGTGTTATCACTGGTAATACTGGGCCAGTGTAAGAATCTGTAAATAATCATATCTGGCCCACACATTATATATGTCCGCAGGTCTATTTTTCCTCTACAGCTGCACCAAATACATTGAGGTTTGTGTTGGCATAGTTTGCCATATAGACCACTGTTCAGTCACGAGTGGTACTTGTTATGCCTTTGGCGAGGCTGAAAACCTGATGCTTTAGGGGGAGGAAAAAGCCATAATCCACTCTCGCAGTAAAACCTGTGTACCACTGCACACAAGAAAAATTTCTATCCATACCCTTGCAGGGAATCAGATTAATCCCCAAAGCATGGGATTTGATTATCTTTGTCCGAGGTTATCATTAAGGAGAAAACCTACATAATGCTAAAAATATCCACGCAGCATTTAGTTTATGAAGAAAATATGATTTACTGAGCAAAAACAAATTACTGGCTTTTCAGTGTTAATCTCTGATAAAAACATGCTGGGTTACAGAAACTGTCACAGAGAGCAAAAGTTTGCAAGTGAAAGAAGCCATTCAACTCTGCAAGATGATTTTCCCCCCTTATTACCCCTTTCATGAGACACCTGGGGACATTGTTCACACACTGTTGACAGCTTTCACACCACTGCTTTTCCTGTTATCCTTACCCTTCTCTTTGGCACTCGTCTCCAGGTGGCAACGCACACAAGATCTATATTTGCAAGGGCTGCCAATGCTGACTCTCAGACAACTGCTGGAAATCCAGAAGGCCTTCTCCTGCCTTGCTTGGTTGGTTCAAGTTGTTTCCACAGGGCACTGAGCCTCTCTGACCCACCCATCAGCACCCTGGTGCCTCTCTGCTTGGGGAACGTACAGACTGCTTACAGCCTTCTCTGGGTTTTAACTACCATTACACTACCAGGCAAGGGTCACAGCTCCTTCACAAACACTAAGCTACATTCAAATACCACCTAAAATTTTAATACTGTAGCCTTAACTATACATTGAGGCTTTCGTAAGATAAAGACACATTTTTCTTCTCTGTAGTTTCAAAAACTGGTTACACAGCTCAATAGGACACCTAAGTGTTCACACAATACATGAAGGGGATACCCAAGTGGAGGGATATATAAACAAGGGCTTGAAATACAAGTGTGAGAATTTTCTTTTGACCTCAAAGTGCATCTGTCAAGATAGACATATACAGAAATAGCAGCAACACTTTCTGCTGGTGCTGTAGTTGATGCAGCCCCTGTGCACCACTGGCACCCTTAAACATGTCTGGGAAGCACAGCAGCAGCTCTTCAGGGAAATACCTTTTGTTTCATGCCACAATAAGGCTCTAAGGAAGGTCCTACCAAATGGAGGTACTGCTTCTCTGGAAAGCAGAGACCCTGCTGTCATGATCATTTGACGTAAGAGAGATGAACTACGTGGTTCATGTTAAGAAAAGCTTATTATTGCAGTAATAGCTGAGCTGAGTGACCAGCTGATCATATCTCATCTCTTCTGAGGTTTGATTGCTGCGTCTGGTGGGCAACCAGTCTGTGATGCTGGTCCCTGCTGCTCACTCGTTACCTTTCCAGACAAGCACCTCTGTGTTTGCTTCCCTGTTGGCCCTCATGCACTTGAAGAGCCTCCCAGCACGCATCTGCCAATTAACTCCTCATTCCCATCCCAAGGTCTCTTCAAAGCTCTCCTCTGCCTCTGATGCCTACAAGCTTGTGTGCCCCCTTTCCCCAGCACACACAGCTCGGCTATGTTTAGGCAGCCTGTGTGCTAACATGGCTACTGATTATGCAGGCCAACGCAGCTCGTCTGCTTCTAGAGGCCGCTGCCTGACTGTACCCATCTGCTAGCTCTTCTCTTAAAGCATTCACCATAGGAAACAGGATTCATCTTTTTTATTCTGTTTATCCAGTGCCTATTGAGTTAGAAACCTGGGCTGCAATTTGGCTCTTAGATGCAATAGTTACAAAAACAAAACGACAACAAAAAAACCCAACAAACACCACAACAGCACTAAGAAACCTTTTTGCAAGAAGAGTATCTGTGTGCAAATACGACCTCTGTAATGTTACCAAGGTCAGGCAGACCAAGGCCAATCTGCTGTGTGAGAATATAAATCAAAGCTGTCCAGGGACTGATTTCATTTACAAGGTTTGTAACCATTCTGGACAGAACAAATGTCACTTGCTCGCTTGCTTGAGCTCCTTGCTCCTCCTCTTCCACCACCACTTCTTTACTCTTCCATTTCCACTCAGCCCCTCCCTGCCTGGTAACACCTCTTGACCTCCTTTGTTCTTGAAAGCAAGGGTTCTCTTCTAGCAAGAAAGCTGTAGCTCACATATGACAAACAGCCAGGCTAGGCCAATTTACTTAAATTATGCAAAAATATCAACAAGTAAAATTAGCGCAGAGCCATATGTACATTCACCTGCTGGTTACCTGCCATTCATAGCATACATCAGAATTAAACCAATACATCCTGTAACAGCTTCTTTCCTATTGCATTCAGAGATCGGCAAAACAAATCAAGGAAAGCATCTGTAGCAAGTATTAGAGTCTGGGCACAGATCCTGTGAAATCACATGGTTTCCGTTGTGGAACTAAAAAGGCTTCTACAAGAATGTGTGAAATACACAGCCGAAATTCTCCATTTCTCTCTGAGCTCTTTGGCAGTTTGCGTGGCTAAGTTAAAGCGGCAAGTTCTGTTTCTTTAGCTGGCGGCTTTCAAAGCACACCCTGGTTTGCACATTCAAAGAGCACAGGATTCAGCTAGCAAGCTCCCTCTCCAGTAAGCAGGGAGTTAACGTAATCCCGCTCCAAACAACAGGTTGCTGTCTCCAAACTGGAGCCTTGAAAGGAAAGAGTCCAGCGGTTGCCTCACTCCTCGCAGCCATTTTGTAGCCCTTCTGCAGGTGTGCCCACTGAGCTGTGGCGGGGCTGGGCAGCGGTGCCAAAACTAAAGAAACTTCACGTTCTGGATGTTAACTTTAGTTACCATAGCCAGACAATGCTGCCAGTGGTGTGGAAGAAAAAATTGCTGTAGCCAGCTGTGCTGTTCACAGTCGGATGGGTTCTCTGTAGCTCCAAATGGTTATGGAGCCAGTAGCCTGTTGTGGCCAAGGACAGGATGATGGATGGTCTACACACACTGTCCAAGCAGGAAGAATGGCAGAAGTTCACTTCAGGGTTGTTAAAATGCTAATCTGCATTAGTTAACAAAAGCCGAATGGAATAGAAAAGTTAGGGAAATAAACACTACTCATATGTTATATATGTGCACTACAGATTTGATCTCTGTGGTTAACAAAAACATTTGACTTTGGAAGTGGGACAATTCAACGGTCTTCCTGTTTGAATAAACTGAATCAACTCCTGATATTAGCTCTACTACAATTGCTGTCAAGCTATGACGAGAGAAAGTGGGCTACGGCAGACAACACACAGAGCCCCGGAAAACAGCATCGGAAGGGGAGTAATACGATTTTCCCTGCACACCTCTTCCATGTGACATGGGAACAAATCAGAATCTACTTTCTTTTGAACTCAAGGCTGGCAGCTATTCACAGAACGAGTAACAACTTAATAAAATGGCTTAGATGGATTTTAGCAGTAACTGCAGTAGCTTATCTGATGCGTAAGAAAGGAGATCATCTGTTCCAACAGCAGTTTTGACGAAAGCAACATTTGAACTCTCTTAATTACATGCAGAGCTGCTAAGACTGAAAATAACTTGTACTACCCAACGCAAGTAATATGCTTTCCATCTTTGCTTAATTACATATGGAACAAATTATTACTTTATCCAACAGAAAGACATCTGATTTTTTCAAACTGGAATTATATGTTTAACACACAAGTACGTAACCAACCACCACCTCCTCTGTTCAGTAAGCAAAGCAAACACAATGTATTCCTCAAAAAATATCAGAGAATGCAACATGAGTAAACTCAGCATAAGCTTACACAAGCACAGAAGCCGTTGATGTAATGGTTTCCCTTTGTCTTACAAAGGGAGATTAGTTCTGAAAACAGTCTCTGCCATATCGCTTGTATGACACGTCACTTGATGAAAACTGACCATATTCACATCTGATCTCCACTTGACTTCAGATTTCAATTTTTTTTTTTTCCAGGAGAAGTAAAATCAAAGCATTTCAACATTTCTACAACAGGTTCTGTCCAGTTAACTGGGCTTCGCCCGACTTCAAGGGGTGCTGAATCCTGTGTTAAGTGCAACAATGTGTTTAAAAGAATTTAAAACCCATAGGATTCAAGAGCTGCAATCTGCACACGACCAACTGTAGAAAGACTAGAAGATATGTTATTATAAATTCCTAATATACACTTTGAAGTGAACTTCTATGACATAATTTTCTTTACCTCCACATATGTCATATGACAGGACCGATCAGATCGAAGACCAATTTAATCTGTATCAATTGCATACATAATTAAGCATGCTATCTAAATGTGTGCTCTTCATAAGTCTACATCAGTTAAGGCAGGTGCAAGAGCTGAAGCGTCAGCTCAGATCAGCCCTATAGAGGAGGTAGAAGCGTTCAGATGGTCCAGCTGAAAGGGCGCGAGAGGCTAGAGGGAAAAAAACCCGCAGCCATACAGCTGGTTTGTAGAGCTTTGACAGGGCCATCACTGTATTCCTGGCACACACGCCTGCATCACACACAACACGTTTAGAAAATGATGTTATCTTTGTTGCGTCTCGACCATAAATGAGAACAGGTAGTGACAGATGGCAGGATATGAGGGAGGACGGTCTCTGTTCAGTGTAACTAAAGGTGTAGATGAAAGTGAGAAGCCGGTTAAATAAACCGATTTATAACCTCTGGGTTATACTTCTTTGGCTGTCCTTTTGCAAACAAATCAGGGCTAGATAATTGAGAATGCTAATAAATTCTTACTACAAACTTTTTCTTCCTGTTTTTAAAACAACTGAGCTTTTTATGAGTTAATATAAAAAGTGTTAAAGTTCATGATTATACAGAAAAGAAATCAGAGCACTCAACTGGCAATTTGTATTTATCTAAGCCAGAGTAAATGTTTATACAATATCTGCCAACATAACAAAATATGCCTGTCACTTACTACATTAAACAAGATTACGTACAGCTTAATTTACTGAATAGTAACTTAAGTAGACTTTAGAGGTGCACAGAATTTTAGCGTGAATAAAGCAGGAAAAACATCTATTCTCTTTTGCCACAAAAGTGATTGCAGAGCTTTACAATGAGCTTCCTGTTGGACTTGGGAAAAGGAGAGAACCTCAGAAAATTCTCTGTGAAAGTGTTTGTATGTGAGTGCAAAAGACCAGCAGTAAAAGCCTCTAAGACAGTAGGAAACTGTTCCTTCATATAATATTTAAGTAAATTAATAAACATTATTAAGGGAAGATTAACAACTGGGAACATAAAGATATCTCAATAAAGATGCGTGTTTTTCCCCCAAAAAAATAACCAGGGAAAAAAATGCCACACATTTACAGAGCACTGAATAGTATTTTGCAGGAAGTTTGCTGTAATTCCTGCACATTATGTGTGAAGCATGTGTGTGTGTGTACATGGATAAGCTACAATACCATCTGTACAGCAAGTGCCACATATGTGAGCATTATGAACCATCATTGCTGCTGCTATGCTCAAAAGTAAATGTATTCTAAGCCAGACACACATATAAATACTAATGACTTTACACACTGAGGGCTGAAATTTGCTCAAATTACTCACAAGCTAACGCCTATGATACAGACATAATCTTGACCAGAAGTAAGAAACAACTCAAAAGATTGGCAGAAACCCACTAATTTAAGGCTAGCTATATTCATGCTAACAAGTGGAATATCCACTAGAACTACGTATTTTCAATACATCAACCTGAAGCATACTCAATTGCTTTTTTTCAACGCACAAGATAAACCACGATAACAATCATAAAAAAAACAACCAGCACAACAACCCCACAACCCTTTAAAACACAGGCATAATAACCACCTAGAAATATCTGTGTGACCTTTCATTTCCATCCAGCGCTTATAAATAATAAAGAAGGCTTTAAAGCCTTTCTAATTACTGTCTGAAAGCTGGTGTATCGGTTTCTGCAGCGCTGAAACGCCCCCTCCCACTCCACACCTCCCCCCTCTCCTCCGAAAAAAAGAAAAAAAAAAAAAAGTTTCTCCGCTCTACACCTGAGCAGAGCTTTGTTTTCATCAGGAGGACGGAGCGCAGCTATCCCTGCCTCGGCACGGGGATAATTCAGAACTGACTCTACTATTTGTTTCCATCCATAATTGATGGGGAGCTTGAAACACAGCTCCCTCTGCCTCCCAGCGCCCGGCTCCTGCCGGGGAGCCCGTAAATCACGCCTCGCTGGGCGCCCGCGCCGCCGCCCCGCCGAGTCCTCGGACCCGGGCCGGCTCAGCCCCCGACTCAGCGCGAACCCAAACTCACCCGAAGTACCCTGGGGCGATCCGGCC
>VWZK01007846.1:0-84969 GCA_013396935.1 Baryphthengus martii | reverse complement strand
TTCACCCCTCCTAAACCACCTTAGTTAACCTGCGCCCCCACCTACCCCCGTCCCCGCCTCTAGCCCCGTGCCTATCGCGCCTCCGCATCCACGCAGGTAAACAACTGGAGAGAACTCGTCAAGAAGGCGTTTTGTTCATCGCCGACGTTTCTTCATACAGAAATTATCATTTCTACTCAGAAAAAGTCATTGCGAGCAATTTTGCAGGCTAATGAGACTCAATTTTGCGGACGAGTACTTCCCTTGTGGTGGGGGTGGGGGTGGTGGTGGTGAGGGGGATGTCCTTGAAATGACATCTTTTTAAGTGCCTGACCAAAATCCCCTCATATTCCAGAAACAAAGGGTTTAATCCCAGAAATGAGGTCCAGGAAATAGCTGTCACTAATTCATTTTTCTTCACATGAAAGACAAATTAATTAAGACTTAGAGTGCTACAAAATATTTTGGATGCCACTGTAAGAAAAAACAAAAAAGGATTACTCACCAAACTGTATCATCTGTGCTTGTTTTATGGAAAATCAGAAAAATTCTGAGTAAAAATAATTTAGAGATTTTTTCTGGGGAAACATCTCTAGTATTCACATGCAGTTTCCAAATCCCTGCCCCTCAGCCGTGCAGTGCCTCCACAGCAGGTCCTTGGGCAGGTCATACCCCACAGTGCTCCAGCCGCTCTGGAAGACAAGTGCTTGATACTCCCAAGCAGTATTTTGGGCTGATCCTGCAGGTTCTTATGCACGCACCTCTCGCAGCAGAAGTGTTGCCTCTTGAGAACTGATTCATCTAAGCAAGGGCGTCGGGATTTGGCCCATAGTAAATTCCCTTCAGAGATGGTGCCAACAAAATCTCTCAGCCATGGGAATAGGACGTTTTTGGCAACTCGTTTTCTTGGCTGGCTGTCGCTGATATTTCCTAGTGGTGACAGGCTAAAGGCGAGATCATTATGGGCTTCCTCACAGCAAACACAGCATGGCTATGTTGCACCCCAGGAGCTGCTGCCTGGTTAAAGGTGTCAGGACATGATTCTCTCTTTCTCAGGGACAGTCCTAATCTGAAAACCATCAAAATTTGCACAGTCTGTGAAAATGCTGCAATGGAGACTACTTGCTTGGTCAGGAATCAAATCACAACCTGAGAACAAAAAAGCTTAGAGAGCCTCCAAGAGAAAGATTTGGTTCACAGAATAGCTCTGTGGCCTTTTCTCTGGAAGTCAAGCACTCGGAGCAGACCCACTGCTGTGTGGATTGATAGAGGGTACGTAGGTGCTAGCTCCCCACACCACGGCATTACAAATGTGCGATTTGCTTCTTGGATTTTTTTAATGCCTGATGCTAGTGCTGGCCAGAAAAACTGCACTCCTAGAAAAGCCACCCATATTTTCATTAGATGCATCCTTTTTTGTGACTAGCATATATCAATTACTCAGCAATGCTGCTCGGTTATGCCTGCAGCAGGGGCATGGGAAGCACGGCACAGCTTGTGGCATCTGCTTGGGCTGTGGCTGCATACTCCCCCCCTGCTCTGAGAGGGGCTGCTTGTGGGAAGGGACTTTTCTGCCCCACTATACATCCCAGCCACAAGCTGACTAAAGACTTCCATATATCAGGATGAGAGATTAATATGGTTTAAATCTCCTTCTGCTTCAATTAGGCAGATGACACAATGTTGAGAATCCGATTGCGTTCCTGTAGGGCGAAGGGTTTCAGTTTCAAGTACAGCATTTTAGAGCATTTCGGTGTAGCCAAGACTAATATCTTGTGTCTACACTCAAATATGGTAGTTTGTTATATTTTCAAAATTTGCTGCATGGCTAGAAACCACTCCATGTAAAGATTTAAAGCATGTGCACTTACAAGATGTGTGCAGTCAGGGAATTACACAGCCACAGGTTTTTAAACACAAATATATGCAGGCTCCTATTGATATGATAAACTATCAGTAACATGTACTGCAAAGCTTCCTAAATCCTCATTGACACAACAGACCACTATTCCATCAATAGCGTGCAGATTAATGGGGTATTGTCAGGCTATTTTAGGCCTTAACTTGCATTTATCCTAAAACTTGTTCATCATTGTAACTCTTAACCTCTGGATTCTGCCAGCACATTTCTTGTCACAAATATACTAATGGAATTAAAAGAAACCTGGCTTTTAAATGTTAATTACCCCTAGAATGATTGATTTGTAAAAGAAACACATCAGCAGAATCCGGAAATACAGAGGCACATTAAAATGGACTGTCAGCCCAAGAGCCAGGAATGCCCAAGGACCAGCTTTGGCTCCAGTGCGACTGTCCCTCTATACTAGCTGGTAATGAGAGCACTTACTCTATATAGGTATAGCTTATGGATTATTTCTATTGTCTAAAGGACTTTTTACCTTTTAAGTATTTTACAGACTTAAGCAACACTTGTTCACGGATTTGAAAATGTAAGCAAAATAGTCAAAATTTACATACAGATAAAAAATAAAAGAACCACCATCTGTTAGAACAACAAATTGAGTTTTGGCTTCATTAAAATATGGATAATACTGAACTAATATGTGTTTAAACCAGACATTTTGTCCTGCTTGAATATCTCCATTGCATTTATAACCAAGGCTGAAACAATTTCAGCAAGCAGAAGCGTTCTCTAAAATCACTGCTTCACAAGGCAATTTGGTAAGAAAGTGCAAGTGCACACGATGCAAGGCAGTTTGCACATTTCAGAACCACCTTCGCAGCCCGGTTGCCCAGGAAAGTTCGCTTAAATGCAGCATCCCTAGGAAATAGCAAGTGCTGAGGAAATCGGTATTGATGGTTTCCCTTTGCCTAAGCCAAAGCTGAATCAGTGACTCAGCACACTAATGCACAGACACGATGGCTTCTGAATGAAATGCAAAAGTTATATTTTGAGGACATGTTCATTTAAGTTCTGCCATTTCCAATAAAAACAGCAAACGTCAGTTACAGAAGGATGGTCAAATCACAGTAGTGCCAGGATGTGATGATGTTACATCCTGAGTCATTATATTCTAGCTAAATATTTTCCTCCTCCTGTCTCTCTTGTTTTTTTTTTTTCCTCCAAAACCTACCACATTTCACCAGTGCATAAAGAGACCTGCCTACTGCACATGGCATTGTATAGAATGATTAGTAGGTAATTTACTATGGATCAGATACATACTTTCAGATGAAGTAGACATACACAGGTTTAATATTCACTGCCCTTAAATCTAAGTTGCAAAGTGTGGCTATCATCACTTACATTGACTGTAATTAAGTTTGATAATAAAATAAAGCGGAATTTATTTATTATAAGTGCATAAAATTAGTTGGACAATTTAAGGTGCTATTCAATGACTAATGCTCCCATGGCAGGGGTAAATATTAGTCTGCCTGATAATATTAGTTTCTATTAACAACCTAGAAATGTTATTTTCATATAGCTCTGGTTTTATGTGCCTTTGTGCCTTCTCACTGTCTGAGGAGCCATTGTACAGGGCAGGGCAGGCATGTATAGGATGTGAAAAAATGTGGAATGATTTCCAAGAAAAACAGGCTTTTCATCCCTATTGATTGGTGAAGAGTTTGCTTCTTTGGATTTTTGAGAAAATAGGAAGCTCAAGCTGTAATACTTCACAGCTCACCACCAGAACAGGGTTAAAGCCACATAAGCTGAAACTGATAGCTCATTACGTTATTCTACTATTAGCCAAATTACATGTTTTCTAATGCTCACGTCTGTTAGGTAGATGCCTCCTGTTCCTGGCTTTAGCAACCAGCCTCCATGAACCCTTACTGTAGTTACTGCCCTATTTGTAGCCACTTATTCATCCCCATACCCCATAGTTTAGATCCCAAGAAAATGGGTCTTTCTTTAATCCAATTGGAGTGCATTTAGATCCTATCCCAGTTCAATCACCCTAAATCTTGTTGCCTGGGGAAATATAGGTGAAAATCCCAGTGTATGGCTGGAAAAGCAATGAAACGGAGTCAACCATTTTCCTTCTCGGAGTCCTCAGCTTGCAGCAGTATCAACACAAGTCAGAAGTGAGACATTTCAGAACATTGTTGCTCATGATTTAAATGAACAGCCTAAAAATAGCAAATTGCTAATATAACAAACCTGTGCTGTGTTGATATAGGAAAATAACTGGTTATAAGTCAAGTACTGTATAAAGAGTGGTGAGTTTAAGAATAGACATCTCAATTTTATCCCTGTAAATAGTATCCAATTCAGGTAGCACATAAGTCTAGTTCTTTATAATGCTTAAAGGAAAGAAAATCGTTTTCTCATATTTTCCAAATGATGTGAACCTCCCCTTTTCACCCTTTTCAGCTGTCAGAAAAATATAGGAGGTGCTTTTAAGTGATTAGCATTTTTCTAAAATATAGGAGGACATAAAAAGGTTTCAACATTTTATCAACTTCTTGGGTACTGTGTTGAGAGTTGTTTTTAAAATATTTGTGACTGTCAAAACCTCAATTTAACACTATTGTTCTTTTTTTTTTATACCTTTCTAATCTGCCTCCTCAGTTAGAGGGATGCGTAGAAATCTCACGTTGTATGTCTGTCACTCAAAAGTGCGCTAATTTTCTGCTAGCACTGGTGGGCTGTGCATCCAAACTTGGTAACTTTACCCTGGCTCTTTATAGGATCAGCGCGTACATATGCTTTCACTCTTGTCATTTACTTTTCTGGCTATTCCATGCCTGTTGATGGTCATCTGACATCAGTTTACCTTGAAAAGCGTACAGAACGTGATTTCTGTATATTGAATATTTAAGTGATAAATCTAATAGTGACTCTCAGTTCTCACATAGGCAAGTCTGTCTGAAATTCAGTACGCCAGCTCTCCAATTCCCCCATCTACCTCTGGGGAGGTAGAGAAGATGTGCCAGTAATTAATAAAAATAATTGGAAAACAAATAATTTTTTTATGCTTTGGCAGTACACCATGTGGGTCAGCCAGCAGGGATCACGTGGGATCCTGTGCAGATGAACCTGAGGCAGTGGTAGGCCAGAAATTTCTCCTCTGCTGAGGCTGTGGTGCTGGCAGAGAGAACCCCGTGTCAGCAAAGGTGGAAAAGACATAGACACAATGTTTGTAATATGTTGTCCTCTGTATTTTACTACTTGAAATGTGCTTAGAGTGAAATCTGGATGACCGTATGTCAAAGCTAATAAAAGAGATTCATGCAATAAACGTAACTGGGCACAGTCTTGTAAAACTGGTCTTTCCTGCCTGCAAGCTCCCCCTCTGACTTAACTCTGAAAAAACAGCTCTTTCAGGCCAACAATTATGGTCATGGCACTTCCCTGCAAAGATCCTTGCAATAGTAGAATATTATTAATTCCTAGTCTTTGCAAGAGAGTAATCTTATAAAAAAGATCTCCGAGAGGGACAGCTGTACAGGGCAGAGAGCTGGGAACAGAAAAGCCAAGCTGAAGGCATTGCCATGGTGCCCTTTGGGGCCAGGCATAGAGTGGTAGGTGTTGCTAACTCCCCTCAGCACTTTAAATGCCCACAGGAATCACTGAAAGCAAGAAAACTCCATTTTCTGCACAATGATTAGCTTCTCAGTTAGTTATAGAACATCACCTATCATTTGATGAGGAATTAATTTCAAACATCTAAGATAAGATCAACAAAATGTTGTAATTAGATTTGATGGCATACTTCCAAGATTAATAGATGATATTCCTCACAGCCTTGCAGCCCACAATTTTAATTTCCAAAATTTCATTTCTCATACTCAGTACAGATTCCCCATCCGCAGTGTTTACCTACACTTTTTCTCAGTGGTAGTAAAATGTGCTGCCTTTTTCAGGCACAGACAAATGAAAAGATGTATTAGTAACAAGTCTGTGTTGAAGGCATGTAATCACAAGATGACAAGACACTTAATGTTACCTATTTATATTATATATAGTAACTTCAGCAAAATCACTTTTCGGTCCCATTTTAGGGGATTACCTAATCCTGTAATTGATTCTGTGTGATGAGTCCCTCTTGTCCTATGGAGACCCAGTGACCTTCAGAACAGGAACAGGCCTGAAAACATTCTATTATTTCTCTGTTATTTATGTATAAATTACAAGATAATGTAGGATGGGAAAGATGACCATTTTATCTTTTTATTTTCTTCATTGGGTTTAAGCGTTAAGTGTTTTATGTCCTGGCCCCGAAGAAAAATTACTCCCTATCAGTAGGAATGACCAAAGACAAGATTGATGTTTTCTTTAAGCTAAATCAAATATTCCCTTAGAAATTTAGCCAGTCTTACAGGTTCCCAAACAGCTAGGAGCTACAGTAAAGCTCCTATCTACTGTAACTGTCACATCTCAAAACTTGCAGTTAAAGGGTGAGGCAATTGCTCACTGGTTAAAAATACCAACAGATTACTTTATCTGCAGATTTGTATCACATTACTCATTCTAGACCCCATAAAATCCAACATGAATCAGCTTGGCTTCGTATACCAACAGTCACATCTTGCACAAAGGTGTGTTCACCAGTACCAGCTGAGGACATTTTATAGTTGTGGAGGTTTTAGCATTACAGAAAACAAGCAATTAGGCATGCGTGCCTGTATGGACTCACACAGACACAGCCACAGACACTGCTCCTTCACTGTCTCACCAAATATAACTCCATGGATTAAGGCCTTAAATAAGACTCTTAATAATACAGTTTCTAACAGTCTGAGCCTCCCTTGAGCAAGACTGAGGTAGCTCCTTGGGCTGTCATGGCTAAGCAGCTGTCCAGCCTGACACTGATTCAGGAGCCAAAAATTTGCCTCATTTGGGTGACAGTACAACAGTTGTAAAGGATCAGACAGGCATTATTCATGGTTGGTGTAGGGAGGGCGCTTAGAAAATAGTTAATACCAGTAATCACTAAGAATAGAAAGGTAAACAAACAGCTTGTAAATTTCTATCTGCTTGAACTCTGAAATGAAGCCTTATCATGTTTCCCCAGTGCATTCCTGTCCAGCAAGAGGGTAGACGCTCATCCTAGGTTTGAAGAGTGTTGATCAAACTATCTACTTTTACCTCTGTGACACATAGAGGAAGTTCATAGTCCACACACAACCAGTGATGACAGGAGTTGCTGCCTTTGGCGTGTTAACTTGACTTCCTGTTTAGTGTATGTCTCTTGACATCTCAGTATCTGACTTTAGCCCAGGACACTTTGGTTTTGAGGCATCTAGGCAGGTACCTTTAATTATTTTTTCAACACTTATGGTTTTATCGAATATTACAATTTGTTCAAAAAATTGACTTCTTGCTTTTGTGTACCTCACTGTTCCTTCTTGTGTGCTAGCTGTGGACTGTAAAATCCTTTCTACTGAGTAGCCATAACAGAGCCATCCATGAAAAGTTTTCTTTTCTGCTTTGAATGTTAGCGCAGAAGAAAAATTTCCACTTACAGAAGATGAATGAGTACAAACAATTACTATTCTCTATATATATACCACATTATCAAAACTAAAAGGCGAAAGTGAGTGTAGGTGGCTTTAATCCTTCGGGGTTCCTGCTACTCCTTCCCACTCATTAAGATTTGAAATGGTGCACCATGTCCAAGAGCCACTCTCATATGACTGATCCCGGGACACATCTTACTACTTTTCTTTGGTGGGTGCAAGATGAAACATTTTCACCTTTGAGGTGATAGTAGGTGACAATGAAATAGGTGGCCCATTTAATCCACGCATTGTTTCACTGAGCTCAGTCTACCAGCTGCTTATATGACTGTGCATGTCAGCCCTCTAATCTTGAGTGATGCAAAGCTCCACGGAGTCTGGGGAAATACCATTGTCTGTGACAAGTCATGCAGGAAACAGTCATGCAAAGGAGCTGTCAGGGAGGAGGCTTGGTCGAGAAGAGGGGTGTGTGTGGGGTCAAAAGTGTAGAAAGCACTTTGGATCCAAGGCAATATAAATTAGCAGTGGCACCTATTCTATCCCACAAAATCTCCTATTTGCAGAACATACTGGAAGAATTAACATAGCAAAAATATACAAGAAAGAAGCAACCAGTGATCATCAAGTTATTACTAAATTCAGATGCAACCAGTGATCATCAAGTTATTACTAAATCTCCTGGACAGTGCTTGACTTGGGAAAACAGGCTCAGGTAGGAATGCCAACGCTATTATCTGACATGGCTTAAAAAAATGTAAGCCATGACATCTCCATTCTTGGCAAAGCACAGAGACTGCTGCAGGCGCTCTATTCCCTCTGCTGCTTGGAGTGATGCAGTCGTAGCTGCTGTGGCTGTTAGCTACAGATCTCCTCCTTTCGGTGTCTTTGCAGATAAGAGAAGGGCACAAAAAGTGATTCTCTGAGAAGCAATGGAAGAAACAGTATTTGTGGCTCCAGCCAAAGTTTCCCAGCTCCTTTTATAGATTTGACTTTTTTTTTTTATTAGTTGCATAACAAGATGCCAGGATTTTAGCAGCCATGCTCAGCTTTCCTATCAAAAGCTGTTTCATAGTTGGGTATTTTATCTGAGTACTTCAGATACTGCCTGAGTAACTTCCTGTGTTCAGAAGAATCCAAATGATTTTTTTGTTTTGTGCATATGTACTTTGCATGCTGGCAGAAAATACCTACTTGGTCCTTTCTTTCCCTGTCATCCTTAGCCATATATGTGCGTCAGGCCAAAAGCTCAACACTAAACCAGGAAGGGATGGAAAGATCTCCACCTCCTTGTATAACTAGACCATACAGAACCACTCCATATGTGATATGGAGGACCCAGCTGCCTGAAACACAGGCTTAGCTGGCACTTTGTCACCTGGCAAGTCCCCCTGCACTGCCCCAGGCTCGGAGTGCACTGCCAGGTATAACAGTGCTTTGTGCTGGCAGAGCGATGAGGAAGACGGTGGAGTCAGAGGGCAGTAAAGGCAGAGGGGGAAGGAAGCAGACTGCCCAATGGCAACCAGGTGACTCATGATTTTGAGAGCAGGTCAGAGCCATGGTCATGCTCAGACTCCCATCCCATTGCCAGTACTCAAGCTCAGGCAAGCTTTGGACACACTGGAAGAGTGATTTTAGGCCATAGTACTCCTTACTAGAGACCCAGGCGAGTAGCTCTCTGCAAGGTGGATCAGGTATCACTCCTGTCCATGAGTAATGTTATAGTGCTGATGTCAGGCTGACAATTTAGGTTAAAAATCCTTCCTAGAAGGATCAGGATAGCATGCGTGCATGTGTTCCTGGAGTTGCTGGCCATCTGGGCCATTCTTCAAGCCATGTGGTTTTACACCCTGCCCACGTTTCAGGCATCCTGTATCCAGAAAGTCACTAGAGAGAACTGCATCCATTAACTTGCTCTCTGATCTACACCTCTTCACAGACTTGACAGAGCAAAGTCTGTGTTTTCCCTAGGATCTTCAAAACCCATTCAAAAAGACATGATGACAGAAGGCCTGTTGCTTTTTGTTGGGACTGCATGAAGAGTTCTCTTTTCTCTCAGTTGCCAAAGGAACAAAATATGAACTATATTTTTCAAATGTCATCCTGGGGAACCAACCCTCAAACTCTTACTCACATATAAAATGTCCTGGCAGGATTACCATATAATGTCCATTGCAGCAGTGGAAAATATCAAAGGATTGTGGTTTAAAATGAAACAAAAACCGCACCCTTTCTTGTCTCAAAAGCAATATACTGTTCCTCTTCCTCACCTGCAAATTGCCATGCAGTTTGGTAAAGTGGGATTAAGTAGCCACAATAAACATACCCATGCAAGGCCAGCAAGTGCAAATGGAAGCAATTGCTTTACTTTTTAGCCCAAACCTTCTGTTACAGTAGCAAATGAGACTTTTTTTTTTTTTTTTGCAGCTGACTAACAGAAGCTGATTTAGGCCCCTTGCACTTGCTGCCAGCAAGTGTTCCCACTCCAAAAATAGCCTATTGAAGAAAGAAGTGTCAGTTGCTGTCTTCAACAGGCTGCTTTCTAAACCCATTGTTAGAAGGCACCTACTTCAAATGAAACCTGGCATGTCACCACGTCGGTGGGCAAAGTGCCATTCTAACAGATGGGCTGTGGGTAGGCAGTGCCAGTGATTCAGTCTGTATATCAACCTTGAGTAACAAGGTTGTATTCCCATCTGAGAATGTCAAAGCCTGTAGCTGTGCTCTACCATAACCTGTGTCCTTACATGTGTTGCTGCCCAGCCACATCTACAGATCATTTAAAACATTTCTATTTGATTTTGAGCCCATACTGCTCTGCTCCACTGGTCATCAGGTTCAAGTTTTGGATGGGTGAGGCTGGCCTGACATGATTTACAATGAAGATGGGGGCAGGATCATGTGAGTAGTGCTTATCTTTCAGTGTCTTTCTTCCCACTGTGGCATTTCCCAGAAAATAAGTGGGAAAACACTCCAGGATGCTGTAGTTATGGCAAAAACTTCCAGAAACACCTCAACAGCTGTGGGAGCAGAGAGAAATCTCAATGTAGGTATCTCTGACTCAGGCTGTAGGAGTCCAGCACAGGGTTAATCTCAGTGCTCAGGTCCCACTACATTTAGTATAAACATATGCCCAAGTATCAGGTGGTAAGAACAGTTCTGCTCTCATTTTGTACTAGTCTCACAAATCCCCACACTCTCAAGTGCGTCACAAGAGCATCAGGCCTTGATGAACTGGGATTCACATGCCACAGCCTCAGGAGAGTAGTATGACAGTGAAAACTCCACCATTAAATGCGTCTTATGCAAAAAAAGCCTCAGCTTTCTAGTGAAATGCCAGCCTGTGCGTGCAGACTTTATCTAGGTTCTTCTATAGTACCTATTTGTATTAAATGTGTTACAGAGTCTCCATAATGCATGTAAACTATATCTGCATCTTTTCAAAATCTCCTCTTATATGTCCCATGAAGCTATTAGTTTAGCTATCACTAGGTATTAAAATTTAAAAGGGTCACTAAATGCATACCGCTAGAAGGAAACAACATTAGTTACACATTACCAGAACAAAACTAAATTAAGAAACAGCTCATTTCCTTTGTACCATCAATATTTTACTCAGCCATAGCCTGGATGCTTGTACTCACAAAAAGGAATTAATCATTCATGTGCTAATGTACATCCATTATTTTTAAATCATCACTTAAGTAATCATTTTTGTGTGTGCTCAGATGTGTGATGCCTGCTTATGAAAGTGCAGGGAAAATCAATACAAATTTAATAAAATTTAAAAGGTGGATATCTGTGAAACAGATGCAAAAGAGTCCTCTATGCAGTAAAATTGTAATTAAATTGCTGTAAAACTCTGTTAGTGAGTCATAATTTGAAAAAGATACCAGTCTAATGCTAAACTTATTCATACGCCATGCTACCTTCTTTATTTTGGTGCAAGCATACACAACGCAATTCATCAGATTCTGTCTTAAAACCTGCATAAAACTGAAACAACAAAAGCTTTACTGCCGTTTAATTTGGTACTGCCATTTTCCAACAGTTTATTTACCAAGAATTGCAGTGCTGATATCTGTGTAGGCACATCTGGGAAGTTCCCAAAACCCTTCGTGGGGTGAGGTGCAGGAAGCCTGGTGGAAATGCTTCCACCTGTGGCATGTGCAGGGCTCCCTGCTCACGTTGCACCTTGCACACCGAGTGTGGAAAATGGGGCACCGTGGCTCAGCAAAACCAAAATTTTCCTCTCCAGCTAAGTGTCACTCAGCCCTTAATGTCTACCCAGTACAGATCACAATAATCAAGGTCTCATTTCCCTTCCTCCCTGAAGTGGACTATCTCCTGGGCTGGATTTGCTGCTGCCTTGGGCTTGTCATTTACACCCACAGGAAGTGCTTCCAAATCAAGAGCCCTGCTTTACTCAGATATAAATTACTGCTACTTTACTCAGACATAAATGTCTTTCTAAGGTGCAAAGTAGTGAAGAACAGCAGTTCGTGCTGGCTGCACGTAAGAAGAGTTAAGATGGTCCTACTAGATTGGAGCCCACAGCCCCATGGAAATTAAATAATCTTTTGCTGAAAGTGTGATTGCTTCTTTTGGACTACTCATATCAGTGTAAGAATATAGCAGAGCTTTTAGATCCCTGCAAGTACAGTGAATTTCGCAGAATAGCAGCGTAATACTTGAAACAAAATTTGGTGTAGCAATGCTGTAGGTTTTTACTTCTATTGCTTCAGTAATTTTATGGTGATGTATTTTGATGACAATTTAAGGGAACTCTGTGTTTGTGAAGCAGTAACAAAATCTCCTGCAAATTAAATTCCAAGGCCGAGTTATCTATTAATATATGGTATTACTTCTTATGAATTACTAGACATGAACTGCAACAATGCTCAGGAGAAAGCAAGAGACAGTGTCTACCTTGACTTCAATATGGGAAGACATGGATTCCTTTTTTCAGCTAGGACCTAACATTCTCAGTCTGTGAAACTGAGAAAATGATCCAGCAGGCAATACTTCCATTTTGCAGCAACTTTTGAGGCTTAGTAGTGGGATCCTACTCATCTCTGCTTTTGGATATTTCATTTTGAATAAAGGACTGCTTTTTCTTTTTTTCTTCCTCTCTTTCCCTTCTTACCAGAAACAACTCTTTCCCAGCTGAACTTTTTGTGAAAACCAGTGCATCTCTGTGAACTGTTTCTCTCTTACCAAGACATCATACTTCCAGCCAGCTCATCTGCAAATATCTCTGAGTATATGGCAAAAAAAGCACAAAAGTATAATCAGCTTACTGATAATGACTAATAAAGGCACCATGAACTGACTGTGATTCAGAAATGTGTTGTGAATGAATGTGTTTTAGACTGCAAGGAACTGAGATTTTAACATTTCTTTTGGAGAAGTACCTGGTGAACCTGGGTTTGGCCAGAGTTTAGGGACTCCCTGACAAGCATGCATGAGTTCAGCTGTGTAGGCACCAAACCAAGCACACAATTTACATCCCCTGGCAGTGCAAAGCAACCAGTTACTACAGTCCAGCACACGGATACGAGTCTATAACCTTGGAGAACTGGATTTGATCTGTTTATTTAATTTCAGCCTAATTAAGTGACAATGCACGGTCATGAGCAGTATACAAGGCAAAATGAAGCCAGATGAAGCGACTACCAGGTCTGAAAACCACTGTCAGTTAACTATGTAGCACAAGCACACTTGCAATTACAGAAATAGTTAAATAAATATGAATTTTAAAGTTTTTCCCCCTTTTATCGAGTTCAGCTGTTGTCAAGGCCTACAGCAAGAAGGAGGAAGGTGAATGAGATGGCAATGAGCATTTCAACTTCAATGAGTGCCATCTGGGTGGAGTAAACTGCCTTCTCCTAGAGGAAATGTATTTGAATTACTGTAAGTGACACAGGTTCTTCGCATAAGTTCGATGCATGGAGTACCAGATTGCTTAAGATTAAATTTGCTGTTTATAAGAATGTAAAGTTTGAACCATAATAATTTCTTTTTCTGGGTCCCTAAAGAACTAAGCGGGTCTTTTCCCATTTCAGAAGCTGGAGTTCACTTGAAAGAAGAGATTCAGCTTTCCCTGTACCTGTGGGCCTCCACAGTTCCTCCTGTGCAGAGGAGAATCCTTGCAGAGAAACCAGAGTGGGAGCTTGTACAGATGTAGAGAATTGCCCCAAACCTCTGTGTGTTCATCCACTGTCTCTAACCACACACACGTGCCTATTTTGCCTTTGCTCAAATTCAGCAAAGTGTTAGTGTCCTGAAATGAACTTCATTTGATGTGAAGAATAAAAATGTCTCTGTCTTGCTTGTGCCAGTTTATTGCTGTTACAGGCAGGTGATTCATCAATGGATGAAATGAGATTTTCAAGTTGTTTTAAAATGATGAGGTAGTTTTCAGAGCTCACACAGTTTGTGACTAGATACATGATTTATGAATATATTTGTCAAATAATGTATTTGACAAGTTTTAAAAACATTTCTGGCTAATTGCTTTTATTAGTCATCAATCCTGAAAAGGGAATAGCAAGATGAGACTGTATTTTACAATTTTTTTTTTTTTCCTAGTCTCTCTTGTCCTGTCCCAGTGAAAGGCATGGCAATGTAAACACTGGATCCCTGTGCCCCCATGTTTTTTCATGGATTTTCTTTGTTCAAACTAGTCTCAAGCTTGCAAGTGAAACTCGCAGGAGATTGGCTAGTTTCAAGCTTCACTTTACAAGTTCATAATTGACTGGTGCAATGGTGATTGCCTTCAGCACCGTGTGACTTTTTTACAGCACTTTGCCTGATTTTTTGTTTTGATTTCACTCTAAACCATGCCTGCGTTTCCATGTATATCTTACTGGGTCCCATTCAGAAACACCCTTTTCAGGATTACATTTTCCTATTAAAAGCTCGATTGAAAGATTGATTCAGGGCTCAGACACATGCTCACTTAACAAAGCAGATGCAGCGATTTCCTCAAGCTGTTTGTTACCACCTGCTTGTCAGACGCTACATCCCGCCGAGGAGTGGCTGGAGCAGACCACATGAGTGTTTGGTAGCTGCTTCCATGCAAAGTCCTGTGGCTTAGTTAAATTCCCTGGACATGTTCCCTTCCATCTGCAGATGGCTAAGCCTCGAACGTGCGTTTAAGGCCCACTGACATAGACTGGAATTATTAATGATTTGAGCAGTTTTCCTGATTGAGACCAGAGTTTCCCATGCTGTGATGAGATATGCCAGAGGACTTCCAAACCTGTCCCAGGTAGCCACTGGGGGTTCTGCTTGGGCTGAGGATTCTGCCAGCAGCAGTGCTGGTGCAGGACCAGGTGCTCAGGCTGAGCACAGGCTTTGCCTCCTGCGTGATCATGCTTATTACCAGGCTCAGCTGCTTTTTACCACCCATCTGCCACCCATTGCTGCCCTGTAACTCTGCTGGCAGAATAGATCAAGTGCCTCTTCCCTGTGCTCTCTGGGCAAAATCAAGCAGCCAGCTTAAACACCTGCTTAAACTATTTAAACCTAATGTAGTTTTAAATCCATGACAGCCTAGAGGAAAAACAGGGAGACGTCTTGGAGATCATTCTGCTAAATAAATGTGGGGAAATTTATGACACTGGACTGGTAACTGGGGAAAGTAAAGCAGTAATGTCTGAAACCACAGTAATGGTTTGTTAACTGATATTGTGGGTTCACAACCACTTCCCTGGGACTACTAGAGGAGGGGAGGTGGGGGTAGGGATAAAGAGAGAGAGAGAGGTTGCACTCGGACGTAAACCTCTACAGGATTAGCATGTACACACTCTTCACAAACCTGCTCATGCAGCTGCGTGTAAGCCTACAAGGAGTTGTTGATTCAGGTTTTTCCTAATAACACAAATAGATTCTTCTGGAACTTAAGCTTTGGAACTTAATGTAGTCTCCTAAATTATCATTTTTTAAAAATAAACCAGAACAACATAGCAGGCACAGCACCCGGCAGTGCTGTGAAAGCCGACTATTACATTGAGAGCAAGAGCCTGTGCATATACATTGAACAAACTTAGTTTTCGAAAATGTGCCTTACTCAGATCCAGCCCTGCAAATGCACTTCACCAGGCTTATTGGCATGGGACACAGTTACTGCCTCATTCAGTCCTTACAGATATGAACCACCCATCTGCAAGAGGTGTTTTCTTACCACTCTTTCTTAGAATTGCAAATCCATTGTTAAGACACAAAATTCAACAGTCAGCTTTGTTTGATTTGTGACACGGTATGTTTTTTTTCTTTTATATACCTTTTAAAGTTATCTTTGTCTTCAGCAGAGTAAGCTGTGGTATTGTCACCCAAACAGCTCAGAAATGCCAGCTACAGCAAGCAGAGTGAGCAGAGGCACTCCAGAAACTAATGAGAGTGGAGAGATCTGCATATTCATAGCAGAAGGGAGGTGGAGGTGCATATACAAACTGAGCAACAGCCACCAATGGGCAAACTGATTACTGTTTATTTGCAAGAGGAGAGAAATGAATTCCAACTGGGTAAGACACTTTTGTTATCGTAAGATACATATTTGGCTACAGCAAATGGCTTCAAATCAGAAAAATGACATTTTTGTGCTGGCTGTTTATAAACAGGATGTAGTTAGTGTAAGGCACCCACAGCTGCAGTAGCTGCAGATTTTCAAGGCCAGACTCAAATGTATTGTACTTTATCATGTATCGTACTTTATCATTAGTTTTCGTATTTGCCATACCCAAGGCCGTACAGTGTTTTACAGGGAACCCAAGAAAATAACTTGACTGATTCGTTGCCACTCAATATTGTATGACAGTTCATTGTTTTCAAGAGAGTTTGTGTCTTCACCTGAAACTTTAATCACAGCATCACATGCCCAGTCCTGTTTTCGATAAAGTCAGTGTCGATGTCATCAGTTTTGGTAAGTGCATAACTGGGTCTACACTCAATAAAACTGAAAACTGGGGAACTTCTTCAGTAGTAAGAATGAATTTAGCTGAGATGAAGGTCAGAGCTTCAGGGCCTGTTGCTGACTGCCTGACCTCAATGGGATGGCAGGTGGAAATGGAAATGGGCAAGGAGAAGGGTAGCAGTAAGATGATGGGGCAGCATCAGAAATACATCTTTCTAGAAAGACAGATGCAGCTTTAATCTACAACTCACCACCAGATATCTTCCTAACAGTCATGATAAAGTTGATGAGAATGGTTTGAGGAAATCACAGAGAAAAGCTTTTTGTATAACTGTACTACACTGATTCTTGTTTTACAAGAAAAACATTACGGACATAAGAGCAGTTTTCTACAGAAAAAAAAAGAAGGTATGTGGGACTGTATGTGACTACAGTATAAGGACACAGTAGTTAACAGATGTATTTTACTGATAAGACCACATCTGGAGTGCTGTATCCAGTGCTGGGGTCTCCAGTAGAAGGAAGACATAGACACACTGGACTGAGTCCTGTGAAGGAGTGAGAAGATGATTAAAGTGTCAGAGAATCTGCCAGATAAGGAGAGAGCTGGGTTTGTTCAGCTTGAAGAAGAGAGGGTTCAGGGGAATCTTACTGGTGTGTATAAATTACCTGATGGGGGAGATGTGAAGAAAACAGAGACAAACTCTTCTCACCAGTGTCCATGGAAAAGAGTCAATGGGCACAAACAGAAATACAAGAAATTCCATTTAAACATAAAAAAAAAAAAAGTTTTTCCTTTTTTTACTGTGAATAGGGTCAAACAGTGGAACAGGTTGCTCTGAGAAGTTGAGGAGTCTCCATCCTTGGAGATGCTCAAAACCCAGGGAGACACAGTCCTTTGCAGGCTGTTCTAGCTCATCCAGCTCTGAGCAGCAGGGTTAAACTAGATGACGGCCAGAGGTGTCTTCGAATTTCAGCTACTCTGAATAGTAGATTCACTACAATTATTTTATATAGGGAGCAACTGGGAAACATCAGCATCTTATTTATAAAAAATTGTCAGAAGCATTTACAGATAAGGAATATTATTTTTACAAGTTGACATTATGTGGACTAGGACTGACTGATAGATGTCCACATCTCAATGTGATTCGGGAGCTGCAGTACTGAAATCTGTAAGCAGTCGATAGGAGTTGTGCTCCACACTGGTATACATAGAGTTTGCTTTTGACTACAGTAAGAACTAATGCAACTTATCTTTGGCCAGCAAAACGCATTCCTTTGACACTAGCAGAAGATTGCAGTAAGTGTGCCATTGCCTTTATCGTTCTTTAGCTTCCCTTCTGTGGACAATGTTGGAAAGGCCAGCTTTTCTTGTCTTGTTTTGTTGTTTGCTTGTTTTTTTCTTTTCCCCATATCTGCCAGTGATAGTACTAATAAGTTTTGAAACAAAATAACAATTTGTTACTTTAGATTTAGCACCCTGACTGCTCTTTGTATGGAAATAAGGTTATTCTGCTCTAATGAAATTGGTGTGCTGAATGCACAGTTTGAAGTTCATGACCCGTTGAAATGCTGATTTATGACTCCTTCTTGCAAATTACCTGTGTTAACATCATACATAATATATTTATATTGCTAGACCTTTGAAAGGAGTTTTCTTTCGCAAGATTCTTTTCTTGTTTGTTGTGGATACATCTGTTCCCTCAATACAGTCCCACAGGAGGGTTTAAATTTTACAGGGCACTAAAAACCTCTTAAGTTCCTGCTTTCAGGTAAATGCTCAGCAGTATCCACGCTCAGTCCACTTGGGTGGTTGTTACAGTGGAAAGCCATTCTTCTGTACTATCACCAATTTACATATATGGTCTGAGGTCTGGGAAGATGGGTCACGTTGTCAAGATTTGCACTGAGATGTGACAGAGAAAGAGGTAAGAAGAAAAATGACAAGACTTACAAGTACAGCTGAGGAAGCTGCAATGTGATATCTGCTCCCACAACAACATCTCCTCTTGTCTATGCTCAACGTTAAACATGTTACGTGAGAAGACAAGGAAAATCAATGTGGGATCAAAGAATTAGGGAGAGATCATGGTGGATCAAGAAGCATTTTGCTTATGTAGAATTATAATATGAAAGGCAAAAATAAGTCCATGCAACAAAAAAAAGCTGGGGAATGGGAACAGTGTAGTGTGGATTTCCCTCTGTTGCATTTCCACTGAATTTCATTCATTGAAAATGCTCAATATATGGCAAATATTTGGAAGACCAGTGCCAGAGCAGTATGTTATATATTCTGTGGATGGAAGTGCACTGGGAATCTGGTCAGCAGTGTAATTGTTCATATTCATTATAAACAATCTGTGTTATTTGGCAACAAACCCTGGCTTTCTGCATTGACTCTCACTGCTGCTGAGATAGTTCCATCAGCTGGTTGTAATTTTACTTTGGGGGCATACAAAACTACACTGTATTTCTTCCAAATTATCTGTGGGAGAAGCATGAAGAATACACTAAAGGCCCCTTTCTCTTGTGGGACCTCTTTTGGCACCCTTTCAATAGTCTTTAAGGGCCATAAGAGGATGCAGAATAAGTTTAGTTTGTGTGTGCCTTGTAGCACTGTTATATACCTCTGTATGTTCTTTCCCTGTTTTAATCCCCAACTACTTTCATCTTAAATAGTGATAGCAGATAAAATAATGACAAGAATTGCTATTGAAGGTAAAAAGGGGCATGGGATGGGGGAGAAGATCTTGCTGGGAAAAGCTTAACCCCTATTTGGTTTAGGAGCTGAAGCACATATTACAGAAACCATTTTCTGAGCCCTCCACACATGGCTGAGTTTATCCCAGAGGTATGTTTGCGATTGTTCTAGCTACCCTGCACCTGAAGCACACACTTGTGCTTAATTTAAATGTGTACTTGTGCTCCTGCCTAGAACAAGGGAAATGCAAAAGATTATTTACATATCAGATATTTGAGAGATTCTAGATGATTCTCTACTGTATGAAGAACTACATCATCTGCCTCCCCCCTCCCCCTTTTTTTTTTCCTAAAAGAGCAGATAAGAGGCCTGACAATGAATTAGCCAGTAAGCTTCATAGTTAGGATCTTCCACCTCATAGTCTTAAGTCTGCCCAGAATGGGTCAAAAGAAGGACTCAAAACCTGAACTTTTACATCCCACATATGTGTTCTAACTACTAGGAATTGGTCACTTGAAAGGAGAATTTCGCTGTCACTCTTGAGCTGTTCCAATTTGTAGGAATAATTAAACTTAATTCATTGAACTTAATGAGAGATGGATTCTACAGTCCAGCAAGTTTGAGCATTCACCTTTGGTTTCACTGATGTAGGCTTGAGTCTCTGATCCAATGACTCCTCAGAGCTAACAGGCACAGCTGAATTGCTGGACTGGGATTGCTTTTGCTTGACTGACATTTTCCAGAAAAACAAAACTAAACTATGTTGAAAAAGGTGTGACCAGCTCTGCACGAGCCCTACCCCATCTCTGGTACTTCTCTGACCACAGACCTGATCTTACTCAAGCAAAAATATTGTAAGAACCTGTCCCAGACATCAGTCTTTTAGAAGAGCATTTCATCAGCATGAAGTTTGACTTCCTCTCACATGCTGACAGCCTCCACTGTGGGGGAATGTGTTTGTGCTCACACCTGTGCCTAGAGATCACAACTGCACAAGAACATGACAGGGTTTTTCCACATACATTAGGTGCTTTACAATTTTTCCAATAGTTTTCTGTTTTCCTGGCTTTCTCCCCTTGTCTGTTTTTGCTGAGCCTATGCTTGCCACGCACGGAGGCTTCAAAGTGAGAAAGACTCTTATTCTGAAAGTAGCTGTTTTGACTACGGGAAAGCACAGTGCTGTGGCTGTGATCTTCCTCCACAAAGGTGAGGGTCTGCTCTCAGCTTACATCCAGGCTATCCCAGTTCCTTTGAGTTTGGCCCAAGGACAGAATTTAGCACCTTGTAATCTCTGGTGCTAGGGGCAGAGCTTTAGCTCCCCCTTAGCAAGCTTGGCGCTTTCCCCATCCCTCCTGTTCTTGGAAAGTGCAACAGGAAGTTGACTAAATTTTCATCAGGTGATTTTCATTTGCTCAGTACTTGAAGTGCAGAGTTTATTTACTGAGGATTTAAATTTCTCTAAAGTAGAGAGAAACCAAATAGCACTACTCTTTAAGCATGCCTCCACATTTAGAAAGCTTTGGGTTACACTATCCATTTGAAGCTTTTCATCTTAAAAATGTAATTCAGACATCCCTCCTGAGACTTTCCTGGCATTGCCCCCTCCTTGTAACCCAATCCACCTCTGTCTAAGGGCACAGCTCACTACTTGCCAGGTGTGCAGGCGTATTTGTCACATAAAAGAGTTAAAGCATAACTGTTGGCAACATGAGCTCTGAAAAGTCACTTAAAGAGAGCTTCATATATTTTTAAGTATAAGCTATGTTCTGTTTTGCCAATGGTATTCAGTATCTGTGTTTTACTGTAAATGCACTTTTTCCTTTATCAGCTATGAAAGAGAAATTAATTTTATTGACTTTTTTGGATGGCTTTTGATTAGAGATGGATCTCTTCCCACAGGCATCCTCTGACATCCTTCCTTTACCCAAGTGCTATCAGACCTAGTAGGAGGCAACCACCATTTCAATGAATTCTCTTGTAATTATAGTGTCAGGCACTCAGCATTGCCTGAGCCTGAAACCTAGAGGCTCAGAATTTCTGCACTTACGGGAAATACTTCTGAAAAATAGTGATAACTAGGATAATAATTCTCAGCACTCCTATAAAGTTTTTAATCCACTGATCTCAAACCAGATACTGGCACACACTACTAGAGGAAGCTAAATACGTGGTATGAGGGATCATGATATTTGAAGCAGGAAGACTGCAGAACACCGTGCACTGGGCTGTTACAAAGGACAATGGTCAATTGTATTGGGTAACATACTGATCTCAGTGCACTTAATGGCAAAATTACTTCAGCGGAGCCATAAATACACAAAAAAAAGTAATGTGAAAAATATCATCCTGGTCTCTGTATTCAAAATATATCTTTCATAGCAAAGCTACAAAACCTACTGCAAGCTATAATGCAGATGTTTGCTATCTGTTGCATATCTTGCATGTCAGACTCCTTGTTTTTGACTGTTTCATCTTTGAATATCCATTGATAGAACCTAGTAAAGAAAGTGAAATATTGAAAAAATACTCTGCAAATATTGTCATTATTTCAAATGGATTTACTTGTGCACCAGATTTTTTCTGTTTACATTTCAGAGAAATTCAAAGAAGCTTGTATTTTTGGCACCAGCTTTCATGGTAAATGGTCTTCAAAGTGTCATTGAAGAGATTTTGGTAAAGAAAAAAATTACATTTTCATGTATGCATGCTGACTTACTCTGGAAAAGTAGGCAAACAAATCCAAGTAGGAGGGAGACAAGTAATCCTATACCTGCATGACAAACTATAGCTAATTAATGATACATGACTAACAAATACCTTATAGACTCAAAGACGAATTACAATCAATCCAAACTGCTAAGAGTTGGAAAAAACATCCTATTTTAAAGATAGGTTTGAATAGCAAACACTTCTGAAGAAGCTGTGATCTGCTTATGGATTTTCTACAAGCAAAAGGAAAAACTAAATTTCCCTGATAAATGACTTATTGTTAATTATTCACTGAGTCTCATTCTCCCACCTACTTTAATGAACTCTAATATAGTGAATCTTAATACCCAATATAATGAAAGTAAATTTTCACCCTCAGTGCAGTGTGAATGGCACAATTGCTTTATTCTTTTATTCACAAAGTGTCAGTCATTCATTTCAACTCTAGATCATTCAATAGAACCAAGATGTGCAGTGAATGTGATTCCAGTCATGTCATCCTGTTAGTGCAAAGTGATTCTCAATAGTACTTGATGGCACACTGCTGGATTGGCTCAGTGCATTAAAACAAACCAAATTATTCTAGTTTTATGTATGTATCGGTACTTGTTGACATACTAGTAAATTGTTTTAATAGCCTATACTTATGAAGGTGTATATCTTTGTAGTTAGAGTCCAATACGTTGTAAAGTATACTTTCCATAGAAAATGTTAGTCTCTCAGGAAAACTGTAATCACAAAGTTTAGACTCAAAAAAATACAGTAATACGAACTGCTTTATGTGATCTCTGAATAGCCATCATAAGATAGATGCGCATGACTGAGTCAGAAGCGAGTAGCCCGAGATGCAGCTTTGGAGCTGGGGAGCATGATGCGCTGTCAGTTACAGCCCGACTAAATGGTATTCTACTTAGCTATTTGTGGCCATAACTGCAGCCTTGATGAAAACCAAACCAAGATTTTTTTTCACTTAATCCTCAAAAATAATTTCCTTTAAGCAGTCTTTAGACCAGATTCATAACTTATGTCAAACAAAGGAGATAATGAATACTTCCTTCAGTTAATATCACTTTGATGCGAAGGGTGTGCATTGGCCTAGCAAAGCACAACAAGTAAATCCACAGTGACAAGAAATGGCTTTCTATACTCCCTATTTCAGCTCCATGCTGCTATGCCAACTCAGACATACAGAAAATATTCTTTGCTTGTGTCCTGCTTATTAAGATTGGTGGTTCTTAAGGCCCAGGAAGAAATTATTCACCTTGCTAACCTTTAGAGACTTTAGTGTACAGATGACTTGCTGATGTTTTTAATTGGTTCAGCTGTACAAGTTTGATGTGGTTTGCTACACTTGCTGCCTTTGTTATGAAACATCAAAACACCCAGGAAGTCATATTTTAATGCTTGTCCAACCCCTCATCTACCCATGCAGCTATTAGTGGATTGTGGTTTTCAAAATTTGATAAAGGGGGGTGTCTTCCAATTACTAGATGAATTAACACTCATTCCTTGAGTCCGGATACTGAGGAACAACACACACTGGTGCTGCTAGACAGAAACTTTGGCTGGCACTAGCATATCTCGCTGATGTACCTATTCTTTGTCTGATTGTGTTCACATCCACCTCTCTGTAGGACTTGGTATCATCTCTTAGAACAGCTGAACCTTTGCCACTTGAGAATGGGATCTGACTCCTTTCAGAGCAGAGATAATTCTGAAAAACCCTAGAAAACTAGTGTCTTCAATTTGAATATATTCAGCATTAGAAATATATGAGCTACATCTACTTTGGGAGGGAGAGAAGGGGATAGGGTGATGGGGCATTCAAAGAGTAGGATTGTGTCATTTAGGGGTCCATTTATTTTAACATTGCATAGTTTCTAGCAGAAGAACCACAATCATGCTGCAAACCTGCCTCCAGAGGAGCCAAATCTGAAAATCTTACAGGAAGAATCTGCAGGGTGAAGTTATTCTCAACATCACTAATTTTAGCTGCTAGTCTATTGGTATGTTTTATTCTACAGAATTGATTGGGAATTGCTGTGTGTTCAGGGAAGAGCTAGAGAGCTACAAATGGCTTGTATTTTGCAAACACTGAACAAATTTCATATCGAATAGGCAATACAGATTTCTTAATGGCATGGCTGTCCACTTTGCCCTACTCACTCAAGTGTCTGTCTCCTTAACAAAACTTTTGACAAACAGGAGAATTCTTAGTAAATGCATGCTTTTGGTTGATTCCATCTGAACACTGAAGGCTTTTCGTTACATAAGAATATACAGAAAAAGTAGTAAATCTTAGAACACTATGAGGAAGTAGAAATGCAAAATAAAACAATTGTACATGCACAAGTACTCTGCAACTGACAGGACACTGGAATCTGGAGATTTGAGGTGGTTTGCGAAACACCCACCAATGAAAGCAGATATATGGGTTACAGTCCCTGGTGTTGATGGGCTTTCCCCTTCAAACCTCATGGATGTGTTACAACATCTCCTCAAACTGCTCACGGTACAGCCTCAAAGTGCAATGCTTCACTTTCTGCACAGAAACTGAAGTACTAACACTCTCTGCAAAGATGCACTATAACCACCAACAGCACAAAGGGAAAATGTGATTTATTTACAATTTCAATCATTGATTAAATGCTAGTTTCTAATATAACAACCAACCTTAACTGGACTAGGGAAAAGGTAGAGTATGCAGAGTTCTGTATACAGAATGTAGAAATAAAAAGACCTTTTGCTTGTATTTTTCATGACAGGAACTGGATAGACAAGTAATAATGATAGTGGCAGAAGTGCAATGGATAGATTCTCTTCTGCAAGGAAGCAGCCAGACCATACAGTTCCTCTCATACTAAGAAGGCACAGATTATTAGGCATATGCAGTTCTTGTATGTGTGAGATAAAGTGGATACAAGGGCCAATGGAAATACTGTATTTGCATTAGCATATTCTACTTGCTATAGAATATAATACAGTTGTGGCAGGAATATTATTTCTTTTTTTTTTTTAAGCAGTATGTTATGTTCTAGAATATGTATTCTTTGACAAATACTTGAAGGATTTTGCTTTGTCCTTATTTCTGTTTCTCATGGGTCAGAACTTGTTCTCAGTACGTTTTGATTTTGACTTCAGTGGTATCAGGGTGCATGCCCATCACAATCTGCCTGCAGAATACTGTATTTATCCAGTTTTCACAATTCAGTAAATATTGTTGATCTCCTCTGCATAAAGTATGGGGTCAGCTAAAGGGTGATCATCTCTGTTAGAAATGAGCAAGTTTTATTGGCTAAGCTGTTTAAAAGGTATAATATTAAACATGCCAAAAGTATATTTAGCAATACTAGAGATTTTATGAATTATAATCTTAGTTTTTCCAATTTTAAAAAAAGCACATATATTGCAACAGTATCAATCCCAACATCAGCTGCTGCATACCAAGCCGCTCCCACTTGAATAAACTGATGAAAGGGAGAAGACTGAGGGAAAAGGGACTAAGTGGGTTTGGCACAGAGAGAGGCACTGTTTTGCTAACTACATGGCCCAGCAAAAAGGATGCAGCCATCAGCAGAAAACATACAGAGAAACTCACGCAGGTTTTATCTATTTCTACAGAGCCCAAAAATGATACAGTATGGCCAACCATGGGGGGAACAAAGGAAGCAACAAACCTACTCAATGCAGGTGACACAACAGAAGAAAAGGCAAACAGCCAAAAATACAACAACATAATCAACCATGCCCCATATTGCAACATAACCAGGCACAACCCAATCCAACAAATATCAGAAAGATACATTACCCAATCCCTTACCCTCATTATCCTTCATTGACTCCACAAAACTCCTTCTCACCAATCCCTCCAGCAACAGCTCACAGCAGCAGCTCCTCAATAAGGAGCTCTACTGGCCTTTTATCTCCACCCTCTAATCACCACCTAAATGGCAGCTGTTTCCCATTTCTACTTTAGTTCTCAGCATTTCAGGGTGTGCTTGGCCTGGCCTCCCCTCCTGGATGGCCCTCACAACAGAGGGGGCCTATCCCTCACATCAAGGTCTGGTATGTCATGTGTCCTCACCACTCAACTCCTACTGGGTTGCAGCCAGTAGCGGAGCTTAAGATCTTGGTGGCAACCACAGAGGCCAACTCAGTCTTGCCCTTGATTACAACAGGAGGCACCTGGGCAGCCTTATGCCCTTTTACCTGGTTGTGAAATTCATCCAGATGTCAAGTTCACTTCAGGGCTTGAGGTTCAGACCCCAGCACTTCAGGCACGTACCCTCAGCATGTATCTGGTCTGTTCAGTTAGATATGGACATGTTTCCATTTCTGGTTTGGGAGGTACCAGCCGCCTTCTTCAACAGTCACCTTTCACCTCAAGCCCTTCAAGTCTGTGTATAGTGAGGATTTGCTTGGCTGAAAGCAAGGAGGGAGGCATTGCCACAGCAGTTCAGCTGACGCTCTGGAGTGAACGGTAACTTCTTGCAGAGAGGCTATAGCAAACCGCTGGAGGCAGTAGAGAGTGCGGGCCCAGAACTCTGATTTTTTTTAAAATTCAGGATGGAAAAAAAACAGACTAAATGGAAAAAAAAAATACTCTTCATATTTTTGTATAAAAAATCCATTCCAAAATTGATTAAATAGCTTCGAGAATCATTGAATCAGGCAGGCTTTATATCCAGGACTGAATTACAATCCAGTATTAAATGTTTCTGGAGTGGAACAAACTTTAAACCCCTGGCCTGCCACTAACACCACAGCATCAGTCCACATGAAAATATTATTCCATCCTACTGCCGCACACAAATCATGCAACAAAGAAGCTGTTCATGTGAAAACAAAGCCTAGGAGCAACCTGCTTATTTCATCCATTCCTTCTGTTTGTTTTTAGTGTTGGGTTTAGCCCATACCCACTGGTTGTTACCTTCCGTCTCCTGCTTCCTTAGACCGCGCAGCTCAGCCATATGTGGGAGCACACCCAAATTTATGCCAATCAAAGTGAACTAGGTTGGATTGAAAAGTTTCATGTTAGAAGGTGTCAGCCTTTTTCTGCTGCAGATCAAAGAAGGCTACAAAAAAGAAGATACTATAGGAGACCGAACTACTGCAGATCATATTGATATATGGCATTGCTCTTCATGTTAAATTACATACAAAAGCTCACCAGTGATTTTAATTTCCGTAACATCACTGTGACCTGAAGAAAGCTGTCTTATCTCAGTGGTCAGCATCAATGCTAGTTTTCCTTTTTTTCTTCATTTTTATACTTAGTGTATTTTTCCAACCCGTTAATTCTAACTTGCAAATTGTATATTGTAACGCCACAAAGCCAGCAATAGTTGCTTTCTATTGTATTCACTAAAGCAGAGCTGCTTCAAATTGTAGGTGGAGAGTTTAATGAAGAGAAAAAAGATGTGAAAAACTGCGGCTTCTCACTTATTTCAGCTCAAACCCTTTCCAGGCAGAAAATGGAGAACTGAGCACTTTTTGTGGACAGCTTTAATTGCATGACAATATAATCAATCTCTGCTGTGTGTATTGTTTGTATGAAAATTTGCAATATCCACCACTGCAAAAAATGTAGAGATTATTTTAAAAAAATTTCTCACAAATATTTAGATAAGAGTTTCATAAAGCAAAATGAAGTGCATCTATGTGCTGAGCTGATAGTTTGCTGTTTTCAATAGACTTTATAACTTTTCAGAGAAAGGCTACAGGGACACACACCATCAATAGACTCCAAACACAAAAATGACAAAATGCCTCCCAATTCAGCTGTGACCAGAAGAATGGGATGTTTCTGGGAGATCTTCATCCATGGCCAGATGTTTTCACCCCCATTACTGAGAAGCTTATCAGCTTTCAGATGGCCTCTGCAAATCCCCAGGGCATTTTCAGACTGCTGGAGGATGACTTTAATTTGCATGTTAAAAGATAGGCAGACTTGCTATATAAGTTGCTTTTCTGTGATCTCTCACAGTTTACCCCATAGGTAAGACCTTCCCTGCAGATGACATGATAGAAGACATGGGAATTTCTTCTCTGCAACAGCCTCTTGTTTGTTCACCATACAATTTTCCAAGTGTCCAGTATTTCTCTTGGCAAGTGTTAATGTAGTAAATATATACACATACGTATATATGTAAGTGTAAGTATACAGATATATGTATGTATGTATAAATTCATGGGGAAACTTTTTTCATTCAGTGAAGGCATCTGTTGTGGATCAGGCCTCAGGGAGAGCCTGACCTCAGAACCTTTTCTCCTCAACGAGCAGGAGAGTGTTTCAGTGCTGTAAACATGCATGGTATGATAACTGCATAAAATTAGCTCAAGGGCCTGCATATTGCAGCTATGACCTGCACGAGCACCTGAATGTTTTTCAATTTGGCAGCAAAAAAAGCAGAAAGAACAACCGAAGAGGTTAGCAGGCAGGATGCCAGGCAAACCAGCATTCCACCCTGGAGAGGGGGTCTCCCCTGAAGAGGCAAAACTAAGGCAAAGGCTGAGTCTGTCAGAGTTGAACACACCATGTTCATCTAAGTGGATTCATCTAGTAAGAGGTCATGCGCATGAATTTAACAGTTCTAAAAGCATTTGTGAAATTTAGTTGTTGACAAAGGGAAAAAATAGAACCTCCTCTGTATGCCTTGTACCTATCTAAATTAGCATCTAATGAAAACAAATTGTATTTAAAGGATTTTAATATTAATTAAGTTAATGATGACATGTTCCAAGTAGTACACTTAGAATCAGTTTGTAATAGCAAGCTAACAGATGTTGGCATTTTTATTATTAATTATACATTTCATTATCATATGATGATTGTGAAACATCATTTGACAGCAAAAAATGTATAAATGATTCACACATTTTATATTGTAAAGATGACACTGTGCTTGATTTTTTAATATGATTGACTTTAATATGCTAAATACAAAATACTCTCTGGTTTAGCAGCCTGAAATACAGACAGCTTCTGCATAACACCACACACTGACTAATCAAATATGGGTTGAAGCTCTTAAAACAAAACAAAATGAAACAGCTGTCACATTTGAAGGTGAGGTGTATATTTTAAGATTACTTCAAGTAGCAACGGAAGGTAAAAAATATCAGTGTATATATTTAACAAGAATCATTTGCCTCTGTCATTCACATGGTTATGAAACAAATGTGTTAGGAAATACTGATGCTAACAAGTTGCCATCCAATCAAGATAAAATTGGGGAACAATTTATGCAGTATTTGCAGCATGAGTGCATTTTACTTAGAATTTGTTTAAAATTCATAAAGTTTCATCTTTAAAATGAAGCACTGGAGTTATTGATTTCAAATCACATTACATGTATACTTCAGAATGCGGTTTCAGCAAAGCCTTCTGTAGGTACGGTAAATATCTCCAAAAGAACATTTGGGGAGAAAGTGTAAATCTCCACTGCATGTCAGAGCAGACAGATCAGAGCTCTCCAAATCAAATACTGGTACATTTATCTTTATAATCACCGAGGATTTTTTTTGCTTACTGTTTTCTAGATCAGCATAATCTTTGTTCATTGAATAAATGTTAAATATTGTAAATGACAGTTCTCTGAGGGCTATGCTAGTCTCAAGACATCATTTAATCTAATATAATCAAACAGGAGTCATGTCTGAGAGAAAGGTGAGTCCGTTTCACAGTCAGCTTGATATATTTTTTTTTAACAGTAAGGTTCATTTAGTAATTGTTAAACAAGTCATAAACATCCTTGCCAAACTCCATCACTTCAAAAGGCATGATGGTAAATGAAAATGGATCCAAATTACCCTGTTTGCTTCTGCAGGGCATGAAATGCTCGGACATAGTAATAATTCTGTCTTCCTGTGTCCCTCATGCACACTTACCATTTCAGAATTAAGTTTTTCCAATGATCTCTTTTTCCCCTTTGTTCAAGTTTCACAGTTAGACCATCTTTCCCATTCTGTATTAGCACAGTTCACAAGAAGGCTATTTCAACTTCGTTTTCTAACACTTATCTGCTTAAAGTGCACATAATGTATGTCTGAAATATAGCCATTTTCCAGAGCTCTGATTGTCGCAGGAGATTACACTTAGCTGACTCACAGAAAATTGTTTAACCCTAAAAAGTGGGGGTTTAGACACAGAAGTGTTTTTGAAACTTTATCAGATTGAAATTTATCAGATTTTTAGAATAAACTTAATTTCTTTTATTTAAGCAAAGGTCATTGGCTCATTAAAAATAATGGATTCTTAAGGGCACAACAACAACACTCTTCAATTATTACTGTGTAAGGAGATTAAATACTGAATTTGTTTCTCATTGCTATGAATATGCTTTCTTCATTTCTCTTGCTTATACAATGGAAAATGAATGTTTTTTTTTCCCACGTGGTATTTTTCATGCAATAGCATAACACTGAACCATGGTGCTTCCAAGTGCCCACAAAGCAGTTTGATTTGTGGCATCCCTTTTCCTGATGTCTGTACTAAAAAAAACCCAGTCTTTTAGCAGAAGATTTGCTTAAGGCTGAGAACAAGGAGAAAAGGATGATATTGACATTGACATTTTCTAAGTTGTACCATTGCCTGAATGTTCCGCTTTTGTAGGATTATTCCTAGAGGATCTATTAGGGTTGGTTCTGGTCTGGTCTTTTTATGTTTTATTTACCCTGTGCCTGTTTATTGTTTGCAAAATACACTGAGCGTAGAATCTCAAAGGGTCATTTTCCATTGCTGCCCTCTGCTGCATTATCAGCAATCTGTTCTCCAGCATGAGCAGAAAACAGGCATGCTTCAAGGGCATAAAGAGAAATTTCTCAACAGTTTGTGGCCACAGTTTTCTTGAGTTATATAGGCCTGTAATAATCTTTTAGGAAACATCCCAGTACATTCCTTCTTATCGGGTTCTTGCTTCTGTGGCTTCTTGTGTGGGTATCATCATTCTTCCCTGGACATTAGTGTTTGACATACGATACTAGCCCTTCAGCTTTTCCTACAGGCTGATCCACTGTGGCATTGTGGCAGTGATCCAGTGACAATGTTTTGACCTAATTGCCCACAAGTAGTATTGAAATTCAGTGTGGAGTATATCAAGATCTGCTTTCATTTCGTTTGACTTTTTATCATGATGAGTACTGAGAACTGATTATGATAAGTGGCAACAAGGTCTCTTCTTGAATTACTGAGCCTCAACCATAGTAGGACCTGGCAGATTTCCAACACAACCTATAAACTGGCTGAAGCTGAGTAAACAAATTATAGTGAATTTATAGTGCACAAATTTAGCCTCACATTCTGTTTGTGATCTGTCGGTAAACAGTTTACAGCTTATTTTTTGTCATTCATAATTCAAAATCTTTCGGCAAAGCATTTTGGGGAATAAGCCTATACTTGTATGTGGTGAGTTTTTAGCAGGTCTTTGGAATATTCAAGTCTCAAGAGATGTTAACAAATTTTCGTGGAGCCACAGGCCTCCATCCCTTTCTTTTGACTAGGTGACAATTAGTCTTAGTATTAAGCTTGTTCATATTCAGCATTCTACAGAAGTTTCTACTCACCTTTTTTTGTGGAGTAATGAGAAATTTTTCCTTAAAACATTATGAAGGCACAAATGTATGTTACAAAAGCAGCCACTAAAGGAAAAAAAACCAAGCCCAACAAAACCAGTGGCCATTGTGCTAAGATTCAACTGCAAAACTGAGTTACAAGCAAGAAGACAGGCTTGTAGCCTAAAGGCCTTTTCTACAGGTTGCAGCCTGTTGTGAATCCTAAGTCTTAAGAGAAGTGCTTCGCTGTTCAGTGTAACACTCAGTACAGTAGAAAATCACTCACATTTTCCCTTCCCAAACTAAAATCATGTTCCTTAGTCCATAAACCTAAATCCTACTGACAAAAGAGACCTGAAAATCCTACTGACAAAAGCTAGGACTGACCGGGCAAGTATATTTCAGTGCAAAAGATGTGTCCTCTAGTAACAGATGTGGCTACACTGGAAAAGCCAAGGTTATGTCAGACACCAGTCCCCAGCAAGCATGGCAAACCCAGAACAAGACTCCACCATTACCTCTCCTTCCTGCTGTACCTGCAGCTCTAATGAAAGGATCACTTCAGTTCTTTCCAGGTTCCTGCCTCATCTTCTTTCTTTTGCAGAAGCTACAATATGAACATTTTAAGAGTGTCACAATGGGATAACAATTAAAACCACAAAACTTGCTGTCTGCACTTGGTTGTACCATGTAGTAATTGTCTTATCACTAGATTATATTAATTTGTTGATATTAATACTGTAAATGCACACTTCCCAAATAGGTACAGGCTGCTCAAATATTCCTGGTTTTCCACTGTATCCTTTATGTAAAGAGACTGTTATTGGTCAAAATTATTACCCCAAGTTTCTCAATTATACCAGCGAATCAGGGAACAATCTACTCTTTGCTTTGCTCTGCCTGAGTTTTACTTAAACAACAAACTGGATGAAATACAGTTGGGTGTACAAGGCCATCTCAAAGCCTGCGCATTTCTTAAGCTGCACTTGGATGTCATTTCAGGTTTATTTCAAAGGCAATGATACAGACTTGTGGTGGTCCTCTATACAGGACAAATCCTACCTATCTTCAGCAAACTCATTTATGTGGATGTCTGTGGAGGGAAAGGCAGAAGGTACTGGAACCATGTCAAGGAAAAATCCTTTTTTTTCAAAAAAAAGCTGATGGAAGCTAATGCAAGTATTAAAAGCAATTATCCAAATGTTTCTCTATTTGCTCAGCTGTAAAGTTAGCAGAAAGATTGGTATAAAACTCAAGTAAAGCTTAAGAAATGTTTTAATGACATATAAACCAAGAATTTTTCAAATGATCACAATCCATATGGTGCAATATGCTTTGGAACATGGTGGTAGTAGTTCATCACAAGATACCACCATCCATCCTGGCTCTGCACCATCTGTATTCATGAAACTCAATGAGACCTCTTATCCTGACTCACTAACCTGCTGCCAAGCATCCACACTTACGGCAAGTTATATAAAATTATCAAATGCGTTTAGAAAGCCTTTTTTGCTTCCTCAAAAAGATTCTGTAAATACCATAATGCCTACATTGAATTAATGGCAAAAAGTCACACTGTCTCTGTCCAGGATGGCCCGGAATTCTAGATGATCTTGAGTTACAGGTAAACCTGATCAAACCTTGCATTAAGCTCATAGCAATGCCAGGACCAGTTCTTGCTCCAGATGCATATGATTGAATGGTTTTACACATTTCTCCCTCTCTGACACATGCATGCAACTGGCAGGATCAGCTGATTGCTCTTTAGAGACCTGGGAACTGTATGTCTGCCTATGCTGATACACATTCAACAGCTAGAGGACAGAGACTAAATGAACTGATTAGGTTTTTAGATGTGCCTTGGAAATGGACTCTGGCTTGAATTCTCTCTGCTTGAAATTATTTTACTTACCCTCCTAGCCTACCATGATCAACCGGCAAATACAGTATTTCAAACACTCGCATTTACTCCACAGGTAGATTTACAGAAAAAAATCTTCATATTAAACAGAAAAAGAATCCTTCAACAATCATAACAAAAATACCATTTAAATGAGACTTGTAAGAACTTTATACTATCTACAAGACTATCTTAAAGCTGGAAACTAAATTCACAGACTATTTCTTTAAAATTAAGAGTCCTTTTGCTGTGTTAACATTTTTCCTTCTGTGCTGTTGCAACCACTCTCCCACTCTTTTATCTGACTGATATGGTAATAACAGGACCTAGGGCCATATGTTCAAATACATTAGAATTCATGACGACTTTGTTCTAGTTTCTTAGTTCTTATTAAGGCTGACAATCTTCAGGGAAAATGAGCTTTTCCAGCACAGCTTCCTTAGTGTTGTAAAAGATTAACATATATAAATACAATGTTTGACTGCCCGGGTGTTTGTGTATTGATTGTGGGCCTGATCCTGTCTGCACCTACTTCTGGGCATATTGGAAACAGCTGCTTTGCCTTCAAGGGTAATTTCATGGCAATAACATTTACTGATATGAGCAAGAATTTTCAAGTTAAGTCCTGAAATATGTGTAGATATGACTGAAAAGAAAACTCTGGCTGAAGATAACAAGATTGGAGTCACAGAGCAAGTAGGCACATGCATTCTGAAAGCAAGAGATCCTGACCTGGGTCTGATCCTGCTTGGCTGTAGAGAAGCTATTTGAACAAATGCCCTCAGATATACCCCTGTGGGCAGCCGGGGTGGGACCTTACGACTTAAAAGATGTGCCTTTGTAGAGTGATACTGAAGTTAACATAAATCTTAGCAGTATCTGCATGTTAACTAGAGAAGGTTGAAAATGTTTTCAGGGTACATAAAGCTTACAGATATGTAGTTTCAGAGGGAATTAAGCTATTCAGAAAGTCAGATCATGTTGTAAAATAGTTTGGCCAAAGGAGTAAAATCAGAGAAGTATAAATGTTATTCATTGACATTTCCTAGGTGAAATATTTTGACTTTTTGTTCCAAAATGACATTGCATTTTGAAACTGACAGACACGTTTGGGTTTTGAGATGAAGAAAAGGTAAATAATCCTTTTACAATATAAAGTTCTCTGTCTCAGGTCAGGCAAAATGCTTTGAGTCAGCTGAGACTGACATTTGAATATATTTTTTTCCAGGCTAGACACGAGCAGAAAAATCCAGCTCCAATCTTGACACATCCTGCTAAGTGTATAAAACCGAACATTTTTTTTTTCCAAATATGTACACTATTGGGAAAATCAGCATCGTTGCTCCAGCTTTCAATCAAAGATGCAGTTGTTGAATTGAGCTACTTGAAAAGCACCCACCATTCAGTTTTATAAAAGGTCTTTCCAATTAGCAAAACAGCTGTGTTTAGGATTACAAAAAAACTACCACAGACTTCCTTAGAGCTTGTCTAGCCATAAATCTATCAGACATGCAAAGATTTTCACCTCTCCTCACATAAGATGTTCCAAGGTCCTTCTGTCCAGCCTTCAGGACTCAGGGTCCCATTTTATGAAGTTAAACTCCTTTAGTCTGTGACCTTTAAGATTAACTGTTTGGGGATTTTCTTCTCACACATATTTTTAATCCGTTATCCAATCCGTGCAATTGTTTTAGAGTAACTGTGCTTGTGAAATGCACTTTAAAGAGCTTGAGAAAAAGAATTGCTAAGGAAGGCTTCTTATTTAGACAGTGAGGCTGTGTATTACATTTGCATAATATGATATCAGGAGAAATAAATGGAACCAGAAATAAGTGTATGGAGGGAAGTGCTAATGAGATGTGCAGATCAGGGAAAGACAGTATTTTTTCACATAGGCTATGGATCTACATTTTGGGAGAAAGTGAAGTCACAGAATTTTTCTCTAATGATAACCTGAACAAAGAAATACTGGATCACTTTTTTTTTTTTTTTTTTTTTTCTCCAGGATTTATTAAGATGCTTACAGATCTAATTCTGAATATTATTAAAACATGCATACTAAGCTGTATAGCCAGAAATCATGCACAGTGGAGCACTGTATTGCAGAAGCAGTTTAATGTTCTGGCTGTGCTCAACTAATGTTATGTAGAACAGTGAATGTACCTGAAGAAGTCTAAGATGCAGGTGCTTGAGAAAAACGTATCACTGAACAGGGTTAGCTCATGTAAACAAAGCGAACCTGAAGCAGAGACCTTACTGAAATAAAGCCAATTGGAATTGACCTGTTCTGGAGAGATCGCTAGGAGATGGTGGTTAAAGTATGACATTAACACAGGTTCGGCTCTGTGCTGTCACACCTTTCACATGTGCTTTGTTGACCCAGTCTGTCACTGTGCTATGTACAGTCATTAGAGAAAGGGACCAAGTTCACGCATCTTTTTTTTTTTTTCTTTCTCTTTGGAAGAGGATATTCTGCCATGCTAAGCATGCCTCAATTTCTGCTGAAGTCAATAGGAGTTTTACCATTGATTTCCATGGGAGCAGAACTAGCTCCTATGCTTTGGCAGCTGCCATCTCTGGTAAGATCAGTCAGTGTTCCCCAAGGACTTCAAGACCCACTGACCGATGCTGCACCAACACAGCAAATGGTTGAACAGGGGAAGGAAAGACGGCACGGTTTGTAGGTGACAGTGAATGTACCTCTAAGGTATATTTCTTACTAGAAATCTTCTATATGCAAATGTAGAAAACCAACAAGACTTGAATGGATGTTAAAACACCTACTCCTTAAACCAGGCTGCTAGTTTTGCTGCTCAGAGGAAGGCTAGGAAACATTTCTTAAAAAGATCTACCATCACAACACTGATTCACGGCAAGGCTTTTCTTGTACAAACACATACACCGAAGAACCAAAACAAAACTAAAGCCCAAACCAACAAGCTGTCCTGTCAATTTATGGCTCTTTTACAATACCCTGTATTATTGATGGGACATGGCTTCACAATTCTTTTTTTTTATATTTTACCTTTTTTGACATTACACAGAGAGGAATACATAGTGTATAGCCAGTCGCTGCATCTGGTGGATAATTTTATATCCTGCTCAGATGCTGTAGTATATATGGTCCCATGGTGAGTACATCCAATAGACTTTTTTCTTCAATGGGGCTATAAATACAAGTAAAAGCAAAGTACTGCACATAAGGTACCAATATATTGCTTTAGTGAGGAGTGAAAGATGCTGTGGATTTTGGTTGTGTGGATTTATTCTCTCTTACAGCATACTGAATAAATTGATATCTTTGTCTGTTCACGGAAAGGTGAATTCCTCCATGGCCAGTCTGTTCCAAAAAAATTCTTCAAGGCATCAATTACAACTGCCTACCTATGGAGTTTTTTGCCCTGATATCACTATAGTCTGGGATGCAGTTAACAAAAATATTTGCAAGATATGCCACTTTCTTCTGATTTCTCCTGGTGAAATTTTAGAAAGAAGTTTCCTGATACGTGTTAAACTTGATGATGAACTATTTTGGAACTTTCGAGCTTCACAGTTTACAGTTGTCACTCTCATTGAGAACACTGGCATAACGGCCATTTTACATATTTTGGAGTGTTGGTAAGGTCAAGTAAGATCTAGACAAAACTGTGTGAGAAACCCACAAACTTGCTATTTTGTTCAAAACCTTCTGTCAAGTCATACTCTTGGAACTGAATTAAAAATCTGAAAACACAAAACCACTTCAAAACCTGTATTTTATCCTAAAAAGCCAGAGGCGCAGAAATACAACACTGAAGCCCTTAGCCTGCCATAGTAATACTATGGAGTCTTCTGAAAGAAGCCAGTACCAAATCTTGTTGCTGAATTACATCTTCATGACTTACTTTTTACAAAAAAAAAATCAGACAGCCTAGTTACTTTGTATTTTAACAGTCCATGGGAAAATGCATGACATAGAGAATCTGAAAGTCCCCTCCATTACTGAAAATCTAGTCTAAACCCACGGCAGAGTACTTTATACCTCAAGTAGTCCCAGTGAACTCACTACAGACACCTGTGAAGGAAATGTAACCTAGTTGCAAAAAACTTCACAATCTTGTACTAAATCTGGAGTGCCAAGAACTAAGAAGGTGGCAAGGCAATGGTTTGTAAGATAGCAGAATCTATAGTAGCAGATTTGTCAAGCTGCTTATAGGGAAGCTTTCAGCTGCCTTTGACTTATCACATAAAAAGGACAAAATTCCGCTGAAGTATTATGGGGAAGTTGTTACTAAACTTCCATAAAATATTCATTTGCTTTTGAAGGGTTACCTGAATAGTTCCTCTCCTGGTCAGAACTGAGAAGTCTTCTGGGTTTTAATTCCCATCCAAGCTTAAGATCTACACTTTAGGATGTACACATCGGGGTCAATCTTACTCTTTAAATAATTTAGACTGTGGGGTACTTCTGGTGAGTACCTAAAAGCATCTCCAAGAAATCAATGTGCAGGGAGCGAGAAGAGAGAGGTGGTATCGGTCCATGGATTGGACCAAACTCTGCTTTCAGTCATAGCACAGGAAAGCTGGAAGGAGTCCGTGTTCGTGTAGCATCAGACAGGCATGTACATTCTCCAAGGGCTGCAACAGGACACAGAGATCCTGGATCTGCTGCGTAGTTGAGCAGGCACACTCCTGTGTTTCAGTGCTGTTGAGTAAGGTGAGGTTAACACATAAACTGGAAACTGTATAGCTATTCTGGTACAGCGCTGTAGCGCTCTCCAATTGGGAAAGATCTTTGCTGTAAAAGACCTAAGGCTACAGGCTGGATGGGCTTGGGGCTCCCTGCATCACCCCTCACTGGACGCTGGAGACATGCCCTCCAGAGCAGGCAACAGCTCTTACTCTGCACTGTATTATCCTTATGGGGACCAAGCTCATCCCTGACCCATACATAAAGAAGCAGTCCTGCCCCTTTCTACATCCACTTGATTTATGGAAGTGTCTGTTTTCTATTTTCATTGTTTACCTTGCAATGTCCATTTACAAGTTTCAATCCTGAGAATTACGTGAAATCTGATTTTGCTTTCAGCTTCCTAGCCCATAATCCACAATATTTGTTATCCACTTTTTCAAGCACCAGTGTTTTGGCAATCAAAATAGTCTCAAGAAGGCAACAAAAACTCTTACACAGCAGTCTGGGTTTAGCCAGAAAGCTTTGTCAACTCTGGCTCAGCAGAGTTAGTTATACTGGTTAACTGGATCGATGGTGACAGCTGTAATTACTAGAGATGAGATTGCCTGTACTGTAATTACACTTCAATCTTCAGCATGAGCTGGACTGGAGAATCCATACTGCAGATTCTCCCAATTACAAACAGGTTATGGAGAGCATAGTACTTCTGTGCTAATCATGCTTGTTACTATATGGAATAAAAAAAATATGGCACTAGCTAAAAGAATTGTTAATCTGAAGCAGCTTTGCTGATTCAAAGGCATTAATCCACAAAGCTTTACCGCTACATGTTTTTTTAAGATAACCACACTATAGAAAAACAGAAGTTTTTTCTTAAGCTAAATATTTGTTAATAGCTATTCAGCACATTACAACTGCTAGTACTTGCTCTAATATTCATGTGCAGAACATTAATAAAATATCAGTGCTTATAAAAAAGACCACCCTCTCTTTTCAAAACCATGCATTAAATAGAATATAATTCTTTAATTTTTTAAAAAGTGCAATGCAATACGAAAACACACACTATGCCTGTAAAACCTTGTTCAAAGAACAAGGACAAAGATTAAGGAATCTATATGCATTTGGCCTTTGCTTTAGGTTTGCAAGACATCAACAATGACTGTAATTTAAAGGAAAAGAGTGTGTTTGAAGGTAAAAGGATGCCAAAATCCTTATTTTCAAAGCTAGTGAAACTATTCAATACGATATTATGTCCTGCTTCACTGAATAGTCAGCCTTCTGTGGTCATGGACTCTTGTTTTGACTTTTCTTGAGGACTCCAAGGAGGGAGGATTACATATTTCTTTAATTAGGTTTAAAAAAAGTATTGCTGATTTGAAGCCACATCTACACACATATATTAACTTCTTTTTCCCAGGAAGGACACTTCACCTTGTTTTTATGCAGCTCGTTCTCTCATTTTGCTTTTTTTTTTTCCCAGTGCTGATTTAGAAATATCTATGATTCATATTTGGGGGAGAGAAGAATGAACCAATATAACTTTTTTTCTTCTTACTTTCTTTTCTTTTCTTTTTTTTTAAAACTTCGGGCTTAACTGTGTCTGATATATTAAAGACCGTGCAGGTTTAATGAAATTCATTTATGATTTTATGAGTAAAATCTGTCCCTGAGCACCACTTAAGCTTACATATGTGCTATCACAACAGTACCCAAGCGGTATAATAGTGGGGAAGAGGTCTTGCTCCTGCTCTACTCAGAGGAGTGAATTTGAGTTTCTAGTATTGAAATCCACAGTTTTGCAGACATCACGTTCTCCTTTGGAAGTGCCAAGTGATGGCACTACAGAGAAAGCAAGCACCATCTGTCTCCACCATGCAGTGCTTTGCAGTGGGCAGAAATGAGTGGTCCTGGCAGGAGGCTATTACTCTTGCAACTGCCTCTGCAGCTCTCTCCTGGCCTGCATGGTCTGGAGCAGGCCTAGGGGAGAGCAGGCAAAGCTTTGAGTTGCCACAGCAAGGTCCACTGTGGAGGGAGCCCTGAGCCAGGAAAGGGGCCGGTGCACAGGAGCTCTCCATTACAGCAACTCAGCTAAACTGATTTCCTGCCTCATCACACGTCCTTGGGTCCAGTGTACTGCCTCTTGGGGCTCGTGGCATTCCCAGATTCTGGGGAAATAATATATTATTTTATTTCACAAGTAAGAATTTTCCAAGCATTGTAGCAATTGGGGAGGTGAAAATGGAGAGGTAACTTTTATAGTTCAGCTCCAACATAGTTTGAATCTACTTAAAACATCACTCATGTGTTAGTATAATAATCCTCAACCCAATTTCACTGTTTCAAATAGATATTAAAAGTAAATGTTTGGTTATCATATATTCTGGATAAAAATGAATTCTAATGATAGCCATTTTCCTTTATTCATTTTTTCTGCATATAACTTGCAATTACCTTTTTTAACAATTTGACTTTATAACGCATTGTGGAAGATTTTTGAATTAAAATTACATTATCTTATCAGGCACTGATAGTGAGCCTTATATAATACAAGATATTGGGGATATTCAATTTATTTAACATATTTAAGCTATGATTTCCCTAATGTTACAAACAGGTTAGTTGACTCTTGTCTATTTTGAAAAGTTTGGTATTGTATTTCAAAATGAGTCTATGAAATCCTGGTTAAAAGAAAATGCCTAGGAATACATTCAACTTTAAGCATGTGATTCCCTCATTGAAATAAATGGTTCTACTTATGGATTCAAAGGTAAGTATGTGCTTACTGCTTTGTTGCATTGGGGCCTCAGACATTTCCAGAGATTTTAATATCACACTTGCAAACCAGATGGTAGTGCCTTAGTTTAGTAACAATGGAGCAAAGTGTCCTTCATTTATACTTTAATCTCAGAAAATGAGATCAAGACGTTTTCAGCAACTAGTTGATTGATACTATGTGAAAGCTGAACAACCTTGCTAATTAGGCAGTCCTGCTGGAGTGTCTGAAGTGCACTGCAAACCATAATTAAAATATAACGTTACAGTGATCTGTGGAGGCAACCTGCTTTAACCCTGCCTGAAGAACAGGCTCTCCTGAAGGTGCACTGTGGCATTAGAGGGGCAGACAAAAGGGCTCTGCCATGTGATCCAGCTACAGAGGTTAGCAGCTTTCAGTTTCATAAAAGGATTAATCAGGCTGGAAAACCAAAGACAAAAACTGGCTTTCTCCAGCTAAAGATCTGAGTATTCAGCAGCTACATTCCTTTTTATTTGTTTGCATTCCCTGTTCACAAACAGAAACAAAGAAAGTAACTTTGTAGACTCCGGAAGGCTCAAACTAATGCTTTGTGAAGAGATCATTTCTGTCACAGCAGAAAGATGTGGATGGCTGATGAAAGTTTCTCATCTGCACTGGTCCAAGGCCATGAATATTCAAGAGGTGCTTACCTTTCCAAGTGGACAAAACCTTCAAGGAAATAGCGAGGAGGAAAGGAGAGGGAAGAGGGTCAAGTGCATATAATAACTTACGCTGTAGAGGTTGAATTTGTTGAGATCATCCTGAAATTGCTTCATTATGGATGCAGCGCGAACTGCAATGGGAAACTTCAGCAAACCAATTCACTTCTTTAGATAAGTTTTCCACAGCTACTTAGTAACTTGCTTGGTTTGCAGATCACATTCCATATTTTCAACTTGCTCAGCAAGCTTAGAACAAAGCTCACAGATGGATGTGCTATTTTGATGCCATTAACTGTATATTTAGATATACTCTTATTACACTTTTGGACTCTGTATGAAAATGTTTAGTTTAAAATAACGCTGAGACAATTGATGTTTCCATAGTTTTAATAAATGACAAAATTTGTATCCACTTTCTGAGCTCCGCAGGCTGTTTGGCTTAGATATTTGTTTTGTCTTTATTCAGAGACACTGAGCAACTGAAAATATCCTTTCTGGAGATGGCAAAATATGATGTAAACCCCCCGCATTTCAGTCAAAACTCTGAATACTGGATAAACCAGAAAGCGTTAAAATAGCTGGGACTGCATGTAATAAAACCACTATAGTACTATGTTTAGTTTAGGAAATCTTTCTCTACAGCAATACTAGTGTCCTTGTAGGTAATATTGTTTCTAATTCATTACATATCAACAATCAAAACACGGCTTGTTGCAAAAACTGAAAAAATAAAAAAAAAAAAGAAGGAACCATGTTAACCCCCTATTATTTATTAAAAATGGTAAAGAATGTGTCTTAAGTTATACAAAATTACCATATTTTTATTGGTTCTAAGCTCTGGGAGGAAATGTGTATGCAATTATAGTATGTCTTCTACATCCGTCTGCTGAGTTTATAGTAAGAATAAATCATGGTTAATCATGTACAGTCTTGTATTTGCTCATAACCACAACAGTGATATGTGTGCATGGAGCATCCTGTTGTTTGTTATTGGATTTTTCCTAATTCACATAGTATTTCATGTATTGCTACTGATGACATAAAGCTTTCAGTCTTGCATATATTAAATGCAATCACATTATTAAAATGACCAAAGCTCTCAAACCTTGCTGCTGCTGCTAATATACATATAGATCAATGTATTTGCACAGCTTTGGGATGTGTGTGTGCTTACGTAAATGGTAATGAATATTAGGCATATGTCCTGATAAAATAGCAACATATGCCCAAAATAATAAAGATTATTCTTATTTACAGTTTGACATTTGTATTTTTTTCTGTCAATTTTCAAGTGTAGATTTTTGAATTAACCTTGCATTCAATGAGGAAAATTCCCATAGGCACTATCTGTTCTGAGGATGACTCAACTTTGTGGTTAATTTTTTTCCCCATGTCCTTGCCTTTCCAATATCTTTGATAGCTTTAGTCTGAACAGTTGAAAAGTCTGTCTTTTTAAAAATCAAACCTAAAATGCAGAATTTTATGAGCAGAGAATTTAAATTATTAGATTAAATTTTGCCTTTCCAGTACTAAATCAAAGCAGGTATGGTATTCTTTGAATCCAGACTACATGGAGAGCCAGGTCATCCAACAGGTGAGAGCTCCTCTAGCTCTTGGGTAGGTCATGGGAAGGACATGCCAAACTTTCCATGCTCTATGAGATGAGGAGTCCTAGCTTTCATTATTCGGTGCTTAGATATATCCTGGGAGATTAGTACTCGTGAATATAGTTTATCACAAAGCTGCCTAGATAAAATGTATCAGTACCACTATTCTACTAAATCAAAAAACTACTTATGATATGTCATATGATTATGGTCAATAATAATAGAATCTAAGATCTGACTCAATGTACATTCTGATTTTCTTGCTTGAAGTATATGTACAGAACAACACTATTTGAGGCTCTAGGCCTAAACTCATGAGAGTTGGGGGAGGCATCAGATCTCTCACATTCAGTTTCAGAAGCATTTTCCTCTGTCTATGGGTACACTCAAAATACAAACCACCTCACTGCAGAGAAATACCAGATGCAGAAAAAACAGCTTTCTACTGACTGAATTACTGAATTTTTGCTTCTAACTTTTTTTTTTTTTTTTTTTTTTGGATATATTTAGATTAAGAATTAATATTCCAATTGGTTGATTTGCAGGGAGTTCTGCATGGTATTTAGATGCTAATTACTGCACAATTAGAGGGCTAAGGTCAGAAACATCTTCCAGTAATGGAGCACAGAAATACACAGTGTTAAAATACCAAAATTATCCACAAATACAGATATGAGAAGATTTTTAAAAAGACTACCACACATGGGTTTCTGCAGTTCAAAGGCCAAACTTTGCTCTTGTTAATTATACTTAAGTCAAAGGGAACAAGATTGGACCATAAGGACTACAGAGCAGAGCAACAGAGGTGACATGCTCTCTCACACTGTGAGCCAGCATGCACACATTTGGGTTTCTGGCATTTACACTCTCTCTCTCAGTCTCTTCTTTGGCCAAACACCACATGTGCCCATTCAAAATTTTTCACTAACTACCACCCAACAGATCTGTGCGTTTCTTACTCAAACATTCAAGGAGAGATTACTGTGTAAATAGAGTTAACAGTGTATCTACCGTATCTTACATTCTGCTCTGAAATCTGGATGGAGGAGAAAGATTTCTAGGTTAAAGAATGCTGGCATCAGAAGGCAAAACAATCATAAAAGCATTCAAGAACTGGGTGCACAGGCAAGGCACAATCTGTTTTATTAACAACACATCTTATGATCAGAACCTTTGCAAATGCAGACTACTGGAAATGCACAGATTTTTTTTTTCCAATGTTTTACAAAGGGGAAACTCAGGTTCTTTTAGAGTTTAAAACATTGAAAATTTGTCCTGCATTAAGATCAGGGGTTTTGCTTCCTTTTCAGCCACAGGCTACCGCAGAGGTGCTACTTGTTTGCTTTCAGTGCTGCTGAAATGATATCTGAATTGGAAAACCGATGAAACTATATAGGAAGAAATACTTGCTTTTGTCTTTAGTCAGGAAAACAGTGCCTGAATGGAAAATAGCTAATAAGACCTTCAGAAAAGAAGGTGGTTCCAAGCCCACTGCGTCTCACTGCATTACTTATGGGCACAGGCAGCAGCACCTGGCTTGGGTTGGGTGCCAGCCTTTGCCAGTGAGTCCTGTTGCTGCCACTGCCTCAGACTTAAAAGCATGTGTGGGAGTGGAATCAAGGTCTGAGGAATCTTCCTTCAGCTGGAGTGATGAAGGACCCTTGTCGTGAATAACAGGATTAGCTTCACTGCTCAAATGAATGGTGTCCTGCTCAATTCAGTGTGACCAGAGCAACATTCATCAGCAACTGTAAAACACCTTCTTTGTCCTTCTAGGGAAGGAAACAATCAGACTAAGTGGAAATCTTCCCTGGTAAATAAGGCTATGTAACTTGGTAAATTGAGGGAAAATGAGTATAACTTTTGTTTCCCAATACCCCGTTTTGCAGGAGAATGAGGGTATTTCCATCCATTTCCATAACTCTTATCTGAGAAAAACCACTATCTGGAAAGTACTTTTTTTCCTTTTCCTTTAGAAAAAAAGGAAAGAGGAAAAAGAGGGAGGAGAGAGGAGGGAAGAGGGAAGAGGGAAGAGGGAAGAGGGAAGAGGGAAGGGAAAGCAAGGGAGGGGAAGAGAAGAGAAGAGAAGAGAAGAGAGAAATAAAAATAAAGAAAAAAAAGAAAAGAGAAATGAATGTAAAGCCACTGGTTTGACTAGGTGGAATTGCTGTTTAATGACAACACAAGAAAAGGAGTAGCATTAGTAACAGAAAAAGGCAAACTAAAGTTTTCCATATTTCACAGATCCCTGAAAGATTTGATCAGCTTACACCTGTTAGCAATAATACTACTGATTCACAACAACTCATCATGAACCAGCCTGTTTTGGTAAGTAATTTTCTCTTCTGAACAGACAGTATGCAAAATTAATTCAGGAGAATCTTAATATACTCATGGAGGCAACTCAAAGAAACTAAAGTGTTGACATTTTCACCTAGATCTGATGGCAAAAAAAGAATATTAGCCACTGATCCCTCAGTGCAGGTATCACAAAGTCATAACATTTCCCATTGCCTTTCTCGGATGTAGTGACATCTAAGTCAAGAAGCCTCAGCCCACTACTCTTTAGCTTGACCTCAAAACAAGGAACCAAGAACAAGTGTTATCAGCAGCACTTGGCTGTCATGCTCTCTAAGGACAGGCAACACAAATCAAATACCAGCAAACACATCCCCACACTGCACCTGCCCATTTGCTACCTTTCCTGCCAGTCTCCTCGCTTGCAGCTTTCCAGAGTTTGTCTCCCTGCTTTTAGTATCCAGATCTCTTCTCCTTGGCAATTATAGGGTGTTCCTGCAAGTATAGGGTGAATTTTCACGCTCTGCCTAAAAGCTCTGCCACAGGATGTTCCTATGTTGTGTGGCTCCTGTACTGTCCTTTTTTACTCTCTTCTGCTCCACGTTCACCACATTACCAAGGGTGTTTTTATACTTTTGCTGTCGAATGCCACTCTGTTCAGACCAGAGCTCTCTACAGTGTAGGCTGACTGCACTCAGGCCAGCTCTGGTCAAAAGACTTCATACCACTGTCAGTACAATGCTGATGTACTACTACCACCCTTAGAATAAAGCTAATTTCTCGGGGCTTAGAGCTCTGCTTAGACCTTTCAGAGTGGAGCTGGCTTGCAACTGGCCAGCATGAGCGGTACTCATGCCATGTCCTCACAGTTCCCTGTGGAGAAGCTCAAGGAGTTTCATGAAATCGCACAGAACTGCTTGGGCTGGTCTCATCGCTCCCACTTGTTTCAGCTTTAAAAAAGACAACTGATTACTTGGTTCTGGGAAATGGTAGAACTGAAAATCCAGCTAAGTTTCAGTGCCTGCCAAGAATAAATGTTTCACTTACAGAAATATTTTTCCCTTTTGGCCTTCCATAGCATGGCTGCTCTGTGGCAGTCAGGAGTATGATGAGCTCAGGGCATAAGAGTCTTTTTAAAATCAACACTTATCCACCAAAAGTGGGTCTGCTTGGAGTTATATTGGACACAGGAGCCATTTTTAATGTATAGCCCATGACAAACCTGATTTACAGATTAAAATAACAATATTATGGCCTTTATAGAATGTATAAATTTAAAGCCGAAGTGTACTAGCTATAAAATCTTGGATGCTTTTGTTAACAGCTGTGACTAGCAGCAAAACAATACAGCAGCTAAGCATTGCAATTAATAATTTCCAAGTATAACACATTCAAAAAATCAGGGTCCCTTTCAGAGTGTTACCAGGTGACATGAACATTGCATTATGTCATGTCACATCAGACTTCCTTCAGGCAATAGCTCAGAGCTGACAAACAGATGCAAACGACAAAGCTCGACATTTAGTAAAATGGATTCAAAGAAAGACCACATGGTCTTATTATTCAGGTTTGACTCTTGTTCTGTACTGTATATCTATCACAAGGTTTTCACTTTCCTTCAGCTTGATGCATGGAAAAAATGGTAACTAAGAAATCCAGTCGTTAAATATGTGTATATTTCTATACTGTTCTGAAGCAGAACTCATCCTGTGCACATACACTTCAGTTGTTGGCCTTCAAGAAACCAATTATAAATCCTTAATTTCTAGGATAACCTGCTCTGCCCTTGGCCTGCAAGCAGATACACCAGCCAGCTTCCCTGTACTAAGGCAGCTAGTTCTGGGAGGAAGGAACCATACACCAGGGAGGGCTGCTGGGCTGCACGCTGCACAAAGAGGCAGGGAAGGCTCTTCACCTCCTGATGGGGAAAACATGGGTGCCACATCCTTTCGTGCAACAATAAATGTGACAGTCAACACTACAAATACATAGTTTACAAGAGAGATTTCAAAATATACAATTTTTGTTTTTATGAAAGGCTTTTTTTGGGCAGGCAAACTGGCACATTTTGCAGCACCAGTTCTCCCTCTAGCATGAGTGAAGCTTCTCAATTCACTTTCAATAGTGGATATTACTGGGTCAGTAATTCCCATTCCAGTTTGAACAAATTCATACTTGAAAACTCAACACTTGAAAAATTCAAGGGGTCAGCTGAGGGAACAGACCTACCATGTGGGATTTCAGCTAAGAACAGGCTTTAGTTCCCATTGCCTGCTCCCCTATTAGAGACCAATAATAATTCTGCATGCACTCCAATCCATGCTAGGTTTATGGAATTAATAATAAAGTTAGGTGCTGCTGCAAATAAAAATCTCCACAAAAATTATCAGAAAAACATGCAAATTGAAATCAGTTAATTGTGGCTGTTACAGTGTCTGTATTTAATTCGCAGCATCTTTTGAGTGTGTATGGCGAGGGATAGAATTGGCACCACACTACTAAGAAATAGCTAGGCAGAGAACACAACAGTCTGCCTTCTCACATTGAGTAATTAAGTGTCCTGCTCACCTTGTTCACCTGAGCAGTAACCACGGGCATGTACGCAAAAATCACCCATCATTCCTAAACCCTCCTCAGCAGGATGCATAGATCACCATCCCCATTTTGCAATTAGGAAACCTGAAGCCCGGGTTTAAACATTGCTGAAATAGCAGAATAATTATTGTCATGATCTTACACAATTTCCACCCAAGTCAGAAAAGTGAAGCTCTGTAGTGAAGTTCCTGCCCACAAAAATCAATAGCTAAACTCCCTCCTTACCCCTGTTCCTATTCACTGAACCATAATAATGACAAGGGAGCTATTTGCATGCTTAAAGAAGCAGAACTGAATTCACATAGACTCCTTATAATTAGTTTCACAGCAGCCGACTTTAAAAACACGTAATTTAGGTTCAAATAATATATACTTTTTAAAAACCCTGAAATGCACTTCCATCTGTTTTCTGGCTTTGAAACCATAAAAACCATCACGGTGTGGCTGAAAAGTGTTCAATGCAAAAAAGGCAGAATGCTGGGCTTTGGATGAAGATATTGTGAGTCTGAAAGCTGTATAATCAATTAGCATCCTACTGGAAACCTGACAGCCTGTCGCGACCCATTAGGAGGTATTCTGTGCTCTCAATAGCTGTGGCTATAGGGACCATTTACACAGATACCAGGTAAGCCCCTACAAAGCAGAATATGATAAGGTCAGCTCTTTGTTTTATTTCTAAGTGCTTTTCCAAGATGTTTTTCTCTCCCATGGAATGAACATGGCAGTGCAGCTAAAAATGGCAACACTGTATTTCAGGTAAGTGGGTTGAAAAGTCATTCTCTCTGGGAAATGAACTCATGACCTTTTCAAGGAAAGGTAAAACTCAAATCGTGAAGGTTTGCATGCAAGATGCACTAAATATATCATTGAGTGATAACTTAAGAGGGCAATAACAACACAGTCTGCCTAACAGCTCATGCTAATGCAAGCATAATGTGCCATGTAAAAAGAGATTAATCAAGTTTTCCTACTGGAAAACCGACAGCCTGTCATGACCTATTAAGAGGTATTCTGTGCTCTTGATATCTGTGACTACAGGGACCATTTATGAACTGACAAATTTGGGTGATTGGTAATACTACACCAGGACAAAAATAAAGTCTGAGATGGGTATTATATTTCTGGTCCTTTCCAGCACTCTGCTTATAGGCATTTCCCTTTCATTCATACTTTTTATTGTATGTACATAGTGTGCACACATACATGTACCTCGTGTTAATTGCACCACCGTGCTTTAACTATGCAGTTAAAGCAGAAACCTTTACTAGAGCCACTGCTTCTTGGTTTATGATTAAAGGTTCATAAGCTCAGTTTTCAGCAAGGAAGCACAACTGAAACTGATTAGTACCTTCAAACCATATCTGATTCCCTTCACAAAAAACAGAGAAAACAGCATAGTTCAGTTGATATTTTAATGTCAGAGATGAATAAATACGATTTAGTGACAAAATCAGCACTCTCTGATGAGGGCAACCTCGAGTTGCTGGCTCATCTCTTCTATAAGTTGGAATCCACTCTGATTAGACTCCGTTTGGCATTCTGCTGTGCATTAGTCAGCTAACGCAGTGCTTATACTAGCTATCCCTAATGAGGCAGCAGGAATGCCTTTGTTTTTAAGCAAAAGGTTAGAAGTCTATAACTGATTTGGGAAGTGGGACAGCAGATCCTTAGACCCTGTTCATTTTCACCTGAATATTTGCAAATACTGTATCCTGCGCGGAAGGTACAATACTGCTTCCTAAAAGCCAGGCTGTCACATGCCATTCTCCTACAACTTTCTTTTATATTTACTACCCCAAATCATCATTGCAACAGAGTTAAGGTTCACTAGTGTGCCACAAGTTCTCACAGAGTATCATGTACTTCTAAATTTAAATCTTGGACATCAGACAATAAATAATTAGAATTCTTAATTCTTAGCATTTCTTAACTGTTCCCTGTTACTTAAATTTGCATCATAAGATTTAGCATAAGACTATGGAATTAATAAACATTTACCATTTAGCATGAGTACTATGAAATAAAATCTAACATCTCTTTACTAAATCAAATCTCAGCTACAGGCAGTGAGAGCTACAAACACTGAAATGCTGAGACAGCTCCTTTCACATTACCCTAGACTTGCAGGCTGTTATCCTCTCATCAGTCTCACCCTGCTTTCCACCTGTCCCTTTGCCCATACTCCAATATGGCCTTACTCTGCTGCCCATCTCCCAGTGAAAAAAATCCTGTGCACCTCTACTGGACTTAACCTTGAAGTGCCAGGAATACCTGTCTTCATACGCTGGTCACACAGCTCCCAGTTGGCTAACGGAAACCCCTGGACTGCATGCAGTTGATGTAGGCATTCAAGACAATGTACGCAATGGTGATTGTTCATCTGTTTCCTTCTCTGCAATTTTTAACACTTCATTTACTGACCAATTTGTGGGCAATCCTGCTAGGGAATGTCAGAGAGTGTACAGCTAAGGGGATCTGTTTGTACTTTAACTGAATTGAACCAGAGAAAAGAAAAAAATGAGGTTAGACGGGACCACTGCAGATCATCATCTAGTCAAAACTCTTGTTCAAAGCAAGTCTAGCTTCAAAGTTGAATCATGTTTCTCAAGGAATTGTCCGGCTGTGTTTTAAAAATCTCCAAGCACAGAGATCCTAGAGCCTTTCTGGGAAGCCTGCTCTCTGCTGCACTGCTCTCACCGTGAAAAAAATTATTTCCTTATGTCCAACTAAAATTTCTCTTGTTGCAACTTGAGTTTGTAGCTTTTTGTCTTTTCATTGTCCTTCTGAGAAGGATCTGGCTTCGTCTTTTCTGTAATTCCCTCTAGGTAGTGAAAGACTGATTATACCCTCCTAAGCCTTCTCTTCTCCAGGTTAAACAAATGTAGCTCCAGCCCCTGACTACCTCAGCAGCTCTCCATTGGACTCTGCTGTCCTCAGGCACCCCAAGCCTAGCTGCAATAACCCAGATGTCAGCTCAGAAATGCCAAGCAGAAGGGAAAGTTCAGTTCCCTTGTCCTGCTTGCTCTCCAGCCAGCTGTCCTGCTTTCAGCAAGGCCAAGAGCATTACATCACAACCTCAGGCCTACATTAGCAGTGTTTTGGGGCAGTTTACAATGACAAAGTAATGTTTATATAGAAACCAAGAATTTTCCACAATCGTCTATATTTCATCCAATATTGTTTTTAACTTACCATTTTCCCTGTAAACTCCGATTATTATGAAGTTTTGGCAGGACTATTTTGTGGGCAGTTCTTTCTCAATTCAGCTAAAGCAATGTGATGAGAAGCAGAAGAGATTGCAATATGCTAACATTTTAAATGTGCTTTTGAAGAGGCCTTTGGGCACAGATGTTCCATAAAACTGTATTTATTATTATAATAATCTACTGAAGAGTGCAGCTGTTTATTCAGGGGTCTGAATATTGAAGAATCCCTAAATCTAATGATTCTGAGTCTGCCCCACTCACGGTACTTCCAACACTAATAAGAAATACAAATTTGAAAAATCTGTGTATACCAATGTGTTTTAGAGCACCATGGAATAAACATTGACTTACAGTATAAATACTACTAGAAGAAATCTTTCAGGTGGAATCCCTTTAAAATACAAGTGATGACAAAAAAGCTTTAGGGAAAAGATTCAAACCCACCAGGCAGAGGTACTACTTGAGTTTAATGCCTAACCCACAAAAATACATAAATAGTAGATGCTTGCTAGTACTCTGTCTTGTAATAGAACTGGTACAGATGGCAAAATACTCTGGTTCATTAGCTTTCCCTGAGACATGGTGGGCATGCAATTTTAACTCCACATCACTTTTTGAACAATGGTACTGGTCTTGATTTTTTTTGTACTAGTTTGGAGAAGGGAACAACATGAACAACAGAAATGTGCAAGAACCCATGATAAAAGTATAAATGTCACTTTTAAAATTTTTTTTTTCTCATAGATGACGTGGCAACTCCTTGCTCAAACAACTTCAGATCTGGATTACTAATCCCATCTAGGATGCTGTGGTTGAACCATTTTCTGTGAGTCAATGCAGAATAGTTAGAAAAAAATGAGTTTAAAGCTGTAAACTATTCTCATCTGGACCCACAACTGTTTTGCCTGATTATAATTACCTCTTTTCCCCTCGATAGCTGAGTGGAATCCAGAGCCTTCCTATCTTTGCTATATGGGTGCCACAGCCAAGAGCTTCCTTGGAAAGCTTTGCCTTACGTGCTCAGCTCATCCCCAGCAATAAGCACTGGAAGCCCTTGGAGCACCTGGCTCTTTAATCAGATGTTTGGCACATGAGGCTGGGGGTTGACTGCTGCAGATAAAACTGTGAACAACCCAAATCACAATTATTATTTACCTTTATCAGCCTCAACAGGGTTCAAACTGGCATCATATCATATTTACCACTATTGTCAGGAGCAAGCTCTGAGGAGTCTTCAGAGAAAACTGCCTGTAGCTCTACAAACCTCCTTCTGAGCCTGTTCTTTTACACTATGTCATATTCTCAGCCCTTTCTGAAAAATCCAGATTTTCTACATCCACTCATAAATGGAAATGTGTTATTCTTAGAGATTTTAAATTCATATGCTATTGTAATTCCAAAAACATTGTATTCCACTGTGGAAAAGCACTATTTGTTCATCTGTTTGTGAAGTCTACAGTCTTTATGTTCACAGCGGGACCAAAACATTGCTGAAACCCTTTGGCTGTTCCTCTTCATTTTTGTGGAGAAATCTAACTGAAAACTGTTAATTTTTCTCTTTGTTATTTTAGTATCAAGGGCTCTAATTTCATAAACAATATAAGAATAAATATTTTAATTATTTGTTTTCTGGTGATCATTACAGAGGAAGCTGGTTTTGTAAATGGGAAAAAGTTCATGTCATCTTGCACCAAGATTCTCTGTAGAAATGCTGGTGCTCCTTCCTTCATCTTTGGTCTTTGCAACTAGGCCACTGTGAGGTTATGACCACCGAAGAGCTGGTAGTGGGTTTCACAGAGGCTGTGCTGTCTCCATGTCCTCAGAGCCACTTGAGGCCGTGGGGCTGTCCCAGCGAGGCTGTGAGCCTCCTGTTGCCTCAGGACTCTGATCCATGTCACGCAGGCAGAGGAAAACCTTCAAGAGGATTAGTGAGGCTGCAGGCCCAGGATGGATCTGTCGCTGCCAGTGCAACTGGAAACAGACAGTGTGACTAACGACCAAGTGTTACTCACATGTACAGCTGTCTTAGCTGCCATGTGTGCACATTCCCCAGGATATTCATACACTTCAAGAATGAAGAGGCCAGAAAAATAGACAAAGTTAGTCCAGGCGGAGGTTTTCTGGCTACAGTATGGATTCTATGATAATAAAAGATGCAGAAACCAGCAATCCTCTCAGCAGAGCACTAGCTGGCTCCACATACTGCAATAAGAAGCTCTGATCTAAAACTCTGGGCTTCCACATCTTGTATACCAAGCACAAAATCATTAACTGGTCTACAAACTGCCTACAACCACATTAGTGTGAGTTACCACATAGTATACTGATGCAGAATACAAGAGTACTTTTAAGTTCAGCCTGTTAGAGCAGTACAGCAGTGACTTAAATCTCAAGAAACTTTTCACTCTACAATATTTTATACCCTTTTAGTGGCAGTAACATCCCAGGCATAGTTATGCAGTGTAAAATCGTATTTAGCATAAGGTCTGATGCAACGGTAGATTAAGAGTGGAAGGGAGAGCTGGAGAAGTATTAGAAGTGGATGCAGTGACATGCACCTCTGCTTCTTCCAGTACATAAATTTATCATATTTTCCTTAAGTCATTAATTGACTTGTTCACTAGCCATGGAGCCCATTTGCTTTTGGAACATCAGCAGTGAAAGAAGGCTGCTGTTAAAGGACTACCAAGTGTGAGTGAGCAATGGTTTCCAAGCCCTCAGCAAAGCAAAATAAATTTTTACCGGAACAGCTGAAGGCACCTCTTCCCCCAAACACCTGTCTTCCTGCCAAATTTAAGCTTCCTAACCCAACTACTCTAGATTTTGAGTTGTTCAATAACAGTTACATGCAATTTTTATAATGGGAAAAGTGACCTTTTGCTTCACCTCATTCTCAAATACAATGAACCATTTTTTTGCTCAAGTTTTATTAAAATTAATTTTTAAATGTAATAAGAGTCACCAAGGATGGGAAATTTTTGCTTGAAAAATGAAGATTAAAAAGGTATAAGCAGCTGCTCACATAACCCCTGAGCAGAAATGGCCTTTGTCTCAGGAGGTTGGTATTTAAGCTGGCATGTGATTTTAAGCACTTGAGTAATCCCTAAGAAACAAAAAAATCAAAAATCCTGTGCTGCAAGTTGCATGTAATTACAAAATCTTTCTAACCGGGGACTGTGGACTGTAAACATAAGCCCAAACCAAAAAAACTTCTATATTAATGCTTACATTTACACACTCATTCAAGAGCTTGGAGTAGACACAACCTAATACTGTTCTCAAATTTCTACAGTATTTCACTGAGTGCTATGGTAATATATTCTTCTGTATACAGTGTGATGTTAATTTTTATGCCTTACGGTAGAATGTGCAGTGAAGTAAAATTACAATTGCTGTGGGAATCGTAACACTGGAAAACATGTCTAAATCTCAGCTTTAAGGCTGTGCTAACATATCTTTTACATTTAATTTCCTTTAGGAAAGAAAAAAAAAAAAAGAAAAAAGAAAAAGGAACAACTGGCTGTATTTGACTTTGCCAGCAAAAAGAACCAAGATCTTCCAGTATGGGTAACCTGGGGATCTCTGTCACATTCCTGCTTGCTCTCTTACTAATTTTTCTTAGCAAATACTGCTGTTACAGGGACAAGACACCCTGATGAAGTCTGCCCTGTGATACCTTCATAAGGCCTGATACAACATAAGATTACTGGAAAAGGGGAATAAGGATGGGAAAAATCTTTTAATCTTCAAACGTAGCCTCAAGGTTCTACTGGATTCACAGGCCAGAAAAGAAAGTAAAGTTGTATTAGCTAGTAATCAGGGACAAGTCAAGGCCCCTCCATGGAAGAATCACAGCAGAGAGGCACTTAGGGTAAAAAAGGGAGCGAGAGAAGCAAAGCTGACATTCCCACTGAAAAGAGCCCTTATCATTCCTCATGCAATACTAGAGCAAGGTGTAATAAAGTCTCTTTACAGCCAAAATGTCATTTTATTGACTACTGACTTCCTGTCTTCTTTGCACTTTGGAAGTGATTTGAACTGATTTTTAGGTGCTTTCTTTTAGTTGCTTTTTTTTTTCTTAGACTTAGAAAATGACCTTGTTAAACCTGTCCTTTTCTTGGATTCCTGGGTATTTTAGCAGAGTATTACCAGGATCAGAACCCCTCTGAGAGTTTTCTAACTGTAGATGTTTCTATTTTACAAATTATACACAGAAATTAGAGTTTTGTGGGGGTTTTTTTCCTCATAGGGATGAAAGCCCATACAAAGAGGAGAACATTAAGGCTGAAATGGGAAAATCACTAGGTTAGAAAAGGAAGGTGATATTGTGCTCTTAGTACCTGAACCCAGCATTCTCAATCTATATTGTTGCCGTGAAATGTAGTGCTAAGAAGAGTCAGAAACAGAGAGAATCAGTGAGACAGGTCACCAAATTTTCATCATTTGGAATCCGTCTCTTTGAACCCTTTTGTAACATTTCAGTACAAAATGGAAAGAGATAAGCAGGTTCACATCTTTATGTCTGAAACACCAGGAGGACTTTAAAATTCCTGCTTTTTTTTTTTACTTGATATCCTCATAGGAACCTGACCAGTGCAGTCAAGCAGTTCTGCCTGTATGTACGTGGATATGTACGCACAGATGCTGTATATGTCTACTTTCAAAAAAAAATCTGTGAAGATCTTACAGCTTCTAAAAATATATACATGTTTTTGAGCTTGGTTTCTTTTATAGAGTTTGCTATCTTTCATTTAAAATATATAAGTTGTTTTGATAAAAATGTGTGTGTATTGGGGGTGGTCTGGCTCATAAAGAGCCCCAGGGCTTGGGGCCAGCCACCTCTTTACAATTGTCAAGTCCAAGCAGGAAGTGGTCAGATGGTTCCTATAAAGGCTGAGGGAATGCATGTGGAATGGAGGACTTCTGTGAAGTCTATTTTGGCTGAGAGAAAAAAAAAGGCTGAAATTAGATTTTGCTAATTTTGAAAAATAGTCTGACTCCTGAAAGTGTGTTATTAGGTATTGTTGGGCCAGGGGCCTGCCCATGGGCCCTACACTATAGGGATCTATGATGTGTACTATCAACAAATCCAGTAGACTTGTTTTCATTATTTCAAAGTGCTAACTGTAGCAACCAACCAACCACCTTCCCCCTAGAAAAACCTCAAAACAAAGCAAGAGCACAAAAAAAGCAACCCAACCCCTAAGAACCCACCGTGCATACATTAAAAATTCTGTCTAATATACACAAATGACTTTAGTGTTAAATTGCTTCTGAATAAGAACTAATAGTAGAAGCATCATTGCAAACTACTTTCCATTTCCAGCATGTATTTATGATCACCATTCTGCCCACTTTCCTGTTCTTTTGCTGGCAGAAAGGGACAGATTCTCCCTGCTTTACGCTAAGACTTCTTCATGCTGCCTAGGCTGTACTGCACATGTGCTCAGTCCCTTCTGGGGAAGCTGAGGATTGGAGGTACAATGGTTATTGTTATGCAGTTAACTATTTTTCCTTTACCTTTTCTGATGGGGGAAAAATGTACAAAACTACTGGACTCATCTGCAGTGTACCAATTAGAGATAGAGAGGACAGGTATTCAGTCACCATGCATGGTTCAAGGTTAGAGAAAATTACCCACTTTTAGCAGATAACAGAATCCTAACTATCTGCTTTAAACTGGGATTGACTGTTCACTATCTGAGCTGATAGTAGGTACAATATTTCATCCAAAGACAGGCGTATTTGCCTTCTAGTTTTACCACTATGTAATATTATTTTGCTGACCTTCAGTCACATTGGCACAGGAGTTGATATAATGTGAAGGGATGTGACAGAAGGCAATCAACAACACAACAGTATATGAAAAGCCTGAAGAACAGGGCACCTACTATCCAGTCACATAACAGAGTTTTGAGACATGAAAAACTACCAGAAGATACAATGTAAATTGATATATGTTCACTTTATTCACAAAACGATGGATAATATAGCAGGACAGCTTGATTTACCTTAATTTGCAAATTGATTTCCTCACTTTTTAAAAAAAAAAAAAAGTACTAATCAATTTCGTATCAAAATAGACTGAAGCACAAGGGGAACTGCCAGCCCAGCCCAATCTACAGCTACACCCTCAGGACAGTTCACAGAGCAGGGCACGGAGCTGCCTGTGTCCTGGGCACAGCCAGCAGGCACCCAGCGCTGTGGTGTGCCACGCCATGCAGCCTACTGGTAGCTCATGCGTGCCTGTACACCTACATGTACTGCTTCATACCATGTTTGAGCTCCTCAGCCAGCACTAGCTGTACACCAGGTTAGTACCTTGGGGAAGAGTTAGAAAAGTGCAAAGGCAGCACTAGCACTAGTGAGACACTGGCATTTAAATGACTTGTTGCCTGCAAATTCACCTTTGGGAAGACCTGGATGCTGCCTGGTACTGGGATAACAGTACTATGGAAGAGTTTGGATATACAGATGAGATGGAATTGCAACATGTGAATTTTCTTCTCTTTATCACTCAAAGAAATGACTACAATGCAGGCAGATCCGAACAAGAGACAACCTGCAGACTACCCTTAACCCTCCTGCCCACCTCCACAAACCCATCCCATTGCCATCAGGTTCTCAAAGCGCTTTGTTCTAACCTCATGTACAAAATATCACATGCAGCACAGTAGCTCTTGGGAAACAGCAGCGGGCCAAGTAGGCCTGAGGCTCTGCCTGCCACATCCACCTGGGCCCACTGGCATGGGGGCACAGGACAGCTAAAGGGAACTGGTGGCTTCCAGGAACCTCTGTAATTGCTCAGCCCATTTCTATGGCTTCATCATAGCTGGTGTCTGCAGCTGAGACTGTTCTTGCTACTTGATCCCTGTCTTTTTATTTTCACTGGGGGGCAGGGGAGAACAGACTGTTTAGAGTCCTCTCCAGTGTGGTGCAGGCCAGCTGATCTATGTCAATTTTTTTTTTTGGTCAAAGCTACTTTAAGACATGAAATTGCAACACTTGATACATGGAGCTCTGTGGGATTTTACACTTAGAAAACGATCTTCAGAATGTCCTCAAATATGAACAGTACTTTTCTGTGGTGAATCTGTATAGGATGAGACACACAGTCTCATCTATCACAGTGCTGTAGCAACAAAAGTAATTACCTCATAGTCTTTTACTTAAAGGGCTTGTGAGTGAGGGTGCAGAAGGAAACAGATTTCACCAGACATGGAAAGTATTTCCTATGTGAGGATTTTAAAGGGAAAACAGCTGTAAGAATGAAGATATTCAGGAAGAAGATCAGATCTGTTAAAATGCTTAGATACTCTTCTGTGTCTATACTCAGAGCAGCACTTTACGAAATGCATGCAAACCAAACGAGTTCATTTGTCTCATTTCACTCTTGGCTATTCTTTTGGAGGACTAGGAGAATACAGCTGTAGAGTAAAACAGTTTAAAAGCCGAGCTCTTGAAACATCTGAGGGCAATACTTCCCCATTTTAAAACACAGATGGATTATTTCCACAGATGATTTGCAGATGTAACATTTAGCTATTTAAAGACTAGAGGGTTTTTTTCCAACACTTCTGGAAGAGCAGTAGAAAATCTTTTTTTGTGGCAGGACTTAAACAGAAATTGTAGAGCTGTTCCATTAGTACCCATAGCACCCATCACAGTTTTACTCTTTGTTTCGGCCAAGAGTTTCCCTTTTTTTGTCTTTGCCTTTTCTCTATCTCACACTTGGCTCTTTTTTGCCCGTGTCCATAGCAGCACCCACTGGTAGATTGCAATGATGCTGTGGTGGACTTCTGCCAGGGGAGGAACAGAATCAGTGAGCAACAGGCAATGTAGTTCAAGGTTGTTCTGTTTTTTATTCTCCAACACCGTACCCTTCTAAGAAGCAGTACCTGACTATTCTTTCAATCCTGATAATCTTGGTAAAGTGGGACTCATTCTTATTTTCGTTTTATCTAGTGTGTCATTGGGAGGCCAATAAAAAAATAGATGAGAAATAGAAGTTTATTGTGATGTGCTGACAGGTACAACATTTAATGCAGGACATTTGATTTGCCTTCAAATGCTTCTAGGAACATTTGAAAAAAAAATATTTGCTACTGTATATAGAAGAGAAGGTGCCTTTAGAATATTTCTATTTCTTATTAATTCTCTTAGAATACACAAGGAAGACACAATATGCCAGGCAATTGCTTCTTATTAAAAGATTTAATCCTACCTTAAAACTAACAAACAGGAGAGTGCTGTGTAGAGAGGAAAAAAAAAAAGACAATATTATGCATTTATAACTATTTATGGACTTCATACGTTGCTACTTTTAAAACTGGTTAAACGTTGTGGCTGAGCTGAATACTTCCTATATCCATACTGTGATCATTTTGTCTAAAAGCACAAAAGTATTTGGGAAAGAAGTGGATGGAGCAGATAAGAGTTGGGTGGATGTTGAGGTCATTATTAGAAGGTGGCAGGCACAGATGAAAGGACAGAGAATAAAATGTGAGTAGATGAATACAGAGAGATTTTGTAGGATACACCAGAAGGAGCATGTATATACAACTGTATTACTTAGATGTAAGTACTAACACATTTGGGGGCGTGTGGAGTTTGAAAAAAAAACGATTGAATGTGCTGTCACCCCAAGGAGTGGAATAGAGCCAAAGAAAGGATCATTTGAGGTGAAATAGCAAGCAAAGCTTACTGACTGTGCCATTTATTTGCTTCACATATTTGCTTTTAGTTACAGCCATCCATTCACAGTGGGCATGTGTCCAAAGAAAAATTTGTGAATCTCACAGATTAATTATTAAACCTTCCTCATTCTATCAAGACATCCTAATTACCAAAAATACTCTGCCAAAAAAAAAAAAAAAAAAAAAAAAAATCAAAACAAAACCCCTGCCACCTTCACCTACTTCTTTTAAAAAAAAGTGAAATAGCCTAGAAAAAGAAAACTTAACTGGAAGTCTCTCAGATGACATAATGTTACTATCCTGAGACAAAAGTAGTTTAACAAAACCACTTCAAATGCAGTTTTTAATTACTTCAAAACCTTTCCCCTTCAGTCACCTGTGGCAATTTGTCCTGAGTACCAAAAATGATCTCACCAGCCATGCAATATCATAGAGAGAAAAAAAAAATGTCATCTTGGGTAGTTGGACCTTGGATTAATAAATGGAGAACCTAGAGAGGGACACTGAGAGGAGGCTGAAGTGAGGATTGTATGAAGTGTGTGCTGTACCTACATACAGAAGATAGGCTTTTTCTCTGAAATATCCTGTTTAACATAAAAATGAGTGAGCATAGAGAAAAAAAAAAAAGAGCAGTTATTCAGGCAAAGAGTTATATGTTTCCTTAAATATTTCTAGATGGAAAACTGAGATCTACAGACACTGAAGCCTAAACCTGATAAGCACTCAGTTCAGACATGTGACTTTAGTTATCAAAGTTAACCAGAAGCTAGTTATCAAGCACGGACTCAGATTGTTACTTGCTTAGTCCCAAGTCACTACTGTAGCCACCGCCTGTGTAACACTGTCAAAGTGACTGCAAGTTTGCTTTTAACTGCTAGGAACTTTGATGTTTCTGCAGACAGAAATGGGTAGCCCTTTAAAGAAAAGATAAAAAAAAATAGAAAGAATGATATGAATAAAGTTGCAAATAAGCCATGCTATCATGGAAATCAAGCTTTTAAAATTATATGACCAAAGGCTGCAAATAATGATAGAGAGAAAAATTGTGAAGTTGCTATGGTAACTATTAACAATTCAGACAGGCTGTTGATACGAGATCTTATTAAATATGTCAAACCAAACATTTTATTTATAATTTAAAACTCCAACATTGACACTTTGCAGTTAACAGAAATTAAAAAGATATTCAAGATGTAACTTAATAAAGACTTGAGAGCTAAGGCTGAGATGACACTTTCATTCTACCTTGTCACTCTGCACATTCTAAAACACCTTGAAAAACCCTTTTATACTAACTTTTTTCATGCTTGGCCACAGCCTGGAGAAAGGCAGAAGGAAAAATATTTGTCTTCTTTTGAATTATCTTCTTTGGGAGAGGGAGAGAGGGTAACACCTTGATTTTTAGCCCCTGATATAATCTCTTTGGTGTTTAAACATCACATTGTGATTTTACACTATACACTGCTGTCCTTACTTGGAATAAGTTATAGTTGCTCCATTGTTCTTGCATCAGTGAATCTAGCCAACTTTACAGATGAAACAGCAGAAACTTTCCAAGAAAAACAAACCTCTAAGACCCCGGTTCTGCAAAACACTGTAATCTTCACTGGGATTACTCATGAGTTTGAAATTATGCAGGAGATTAATTTACAGTGTGGTGTAATCTATTCTATGGTGCAAATGCAATGCTAAAAAGAACATTAGCACATACATGATGTGTTCCAGAAGCCAAGGCCCTTCACTGCTTGTGGCTATGTTGGATGGGGAAGAACTATAGGGCCCTGGGCTTGACAGAGAGCCTGCTGAAGGATCCCAGCTCCCGCACAGCTTTGCTGACAGACGGCTGCAGAGATTGTGTACACACTACACCCTGACCCATCTTTGGGCATCTTTATCTCCAGAATGACACTTGTACCTTGGCTGTGAGAGTGTCCATGGTCTAAGGGCCTGACATTTGGGCCCATCTTGTGGCCAACTCATCATATGGTGTGAATAGTCAGATGTGCAGTGGTGGATTGTTCACGAAGCACCCTGGGTGCTGCCATGGTCATCTGATACTAATTTTATGGATATTGAAAGTTACAAAAGGTGCTGGCCCTTTCCCTTAAAGAGTGGCGTAAGAACAAGTATTGCACAGTAGGTTGAGTCACTGCATGAGCAGGCAGCAAGGGGCCTGCTGTAATGTACATTCCCAGGGAGGCAGAACTTGACATCACTTGGGAGCTTACTACTTGCTCTGCAGATTTCTGCGCTTGCCAGGTACTCATGCTGAAATGCCACTGATCTATTTATAAAATTATTTTTTCCAATAGAGAAATCCTGTAACATAGCTATACTGTATGGACTCATAACTAACTAGTTTGATGTTAAATATCTTAGCTAAATATCACGATACACTAGCTGTTACTATCTTACATTCTCAATAAATTAGCTGTAATTTTATGGGTTTTGTGTCTGTGAACCATGGATTTTTTTGATCAAGATGTATTAGTATAGAATTTGGATTCCTGTTTAGTGAAACACGCGTTTTTCAGTCAAACTTTGCTTCGAGCCTCAGAGTGACACTGTTTCTACAGGCAAAGCTACTTTCAGAGATTCCCACCTCTCACTCTCCTGAACCACCACGCAGTTGTGCCCTTGGTGTTGCAAACCCCTTCAGAAATTCTACAGATAGATCTGCTTGTGGTGTTACTCAGTAATGTGAATTTTAAATAGAAATGAATTGGAAAAACTCTCACGTGGAAGCCTATTCTAACCATCAGGACATTTCAGGTTTCCTCATGAAACAAAGTAAAACCCCTAAAAAATGGGATCTCAAATTAATTTATGTTTTCCTTGATGACCATTTTAAATATAGCAATTCATTCCATACCCAGTTAAAAATCAGTGATTGCATATTGCATGCAAAGTTTCTGGTCATTCTTTACTGTTTATATATGGCAGGCTAACACATACCTCTATTCGTATAATTATTGGCAGGTGCTGATATATCTCTAGCAATCAAATAGCCTACATTATATATTACTAATTAGCTTATTAGTAATTGTGATGTAAACATAGGAATATATTTACTGGTGTCCTCTCAGATATCCTTAAAAAATGAGGAATGTCACAAGGGTGTCCTAATATGGGTGTATAATGTCCAATGTCCTAATATGGGTGTTTTTTCAGCCCAGTCAGTATGCATCATTTTAATGTGACTATGATCATAGCCCCATTGCACCTGCCAATCCCAATTAACAGAATCACACATCCTAGGGCTGAATTTATTGCTGCATGTGCAGCTTACTGGGACATGAAACAGTAGTCTTGTAGAATACAGGCCCCTGAAAAGAAGCCATGCCTCTGGGAACTGTGCTCAACTTTTTCAGCTGTGAAATCTCTCTGTTGCAAGACACGTTCCTGTCGCATATTTTTCCTTACAGCAGGCTGAATATTTCCCTTTTTTTGATGACTCCACTATCATCAGTGAAATATCAAGATAAACAGAAACATATTCAGGAGATAGCCTTGCTGTTAATCTTAAAGTTACCATTCAGCCTTGAAAATGAGGGCAAGTTTGCTTATCATTAAAAACACTTGGTTTGCACCTGCACAATGAGTTATTACATCTGAAAATGAAAAGGCATCAGGCTTTTCTTTGCTAAGAATTGATGTGCATGCCAAGTTACATTTTTCAGCACACAGCAAGTGTTTTGTCATCTATGTTGTATCATATACATACAACATAATTCATATGTGAAGCGCCTATATGGCACAACACCAGCTTTCTTCTGCCAATGTCAAGCAATCTTACTTTTGGTAAGTAGGGGAGCAGTAAGTCACTTCTATTGTGGAAGACTTTTTTTGGCAAAAAGCACCAAGAATTTCAGCAGCAAGAACCAAAAGGCTGTGCAGAGTGCAAAGATATGCAATATCTTTTTGTATCTCCAGAGACTTTCCCTAGGCTTTGTGGCAAAGTGCGAAGAGATTGCTCATAGCTCTTTTGTTCCTTCATCTCTTCTCACCAATTTTCATTTAGAATCAATTCTGCTGGAGGCAAAAGGTATATTTTCTGGCTTCATGTCCCAGAATTTCTGTAAATTGTTCTTGCATATGTCTGCAGCTGACATACGAAATATGCAAACTCTTCTGATTTATGCTTTGCGCTCTGCATGGAGCCAGTATAATTATGAAAAAAAAGTAGTTTTCCTTGAAGTTCAGAAAGTACTGTACACTGTTTCAAAATGATTCCACAGTGTCATACTGCTGCCCCAGTTTGAACAGTTCATTTCCAGTGTGTAAGAAAAACTGAAAAGAAACACTTTTTTTTCAACATCCTTTGTTTTCTTGTTTCAAATCTTAGCATTAGAGAAGATTTGCTGTTCCCATCGCTTCATTTATAATAGAGAAAACTTAGGAAATAAGTTTAGGAAAATCATTAAAGGCCACTTTTCCAAATGGACTTGCAACCAAATTCTTAACTACGAAACCCTGTGCCAAATTATCAAAAGAGCTCACCTCCCGTTTGGCACAAGATCAAGGGCAGAATTTTTCAATGTGTTTAGCCACTTGAAGCTCTCAGTGTGACACCACTGGCCAGATTTCTAAACTTTCCACTCACTTCAGGATCTAGAAGTGAGCTGAACTCCTTTGAAAACAGTTATTGGTTTTGGAAGCTTAAAACTGTATTGCATTGAATATAGTCCAGATACCACACTACTCTAAGCATTTATAATTACTTGATAAAATACAAATGTTTCCTTCAATTTCTCCATGAATAGTTTTTCTGCATTCCTCAGAAAACTTTGAAATCTATAAACAGAAACTTTCCTTTCTGTACTCTTCAGAGTTCTTATTCAAAAGCTCAGATAAAACAGCCCTCGCCAGTTTACTGACAACTAGAGTAACTTTCCCTCTGTCTCTTCCAGATTCATAAAGAAAAATAAGATTAGCTCTCTTCACAAACAGTGAATTCCTTTATTTCCTTATAAAGACTTTGAAATAACACTTTGGCTGGGAACCACATTTATTGCTAAAATTACACTCATTAGAAGCTAAAGATAGTGAATGAAATACAGCAATCTCAGATCAAAGTAGCCTGCTCTAAACTACATAAAAACAAATTAGAGCAACTAATAAAATAGGCTGAACACATCAAGGACCTAAATTATTAACTTACATTTAGCAATTATTTTGACAACTTACTAAAGCAAGACTGCATACTATAACCAGTGTTTTCTACATTAGAGCTTATGTTATTTACATGAATAAAGGAATGATGGTTTAGTTGTTTAGCAAAATTTTCCTTACAAGTAAAAGAATTTAACAAAAACATCATTCTCATCAGAAATAACTTGACCATTACAAAACATGACTCTCTAAACCATATGTCTCAAAGCTTTCTGCATATTAGTACAGTGATCTCATTGATTCTATAGTAACAAACTGTAGTAGAAGTAATTGGATATTACTGTAATCACAAACCCAGATATTTAAGGTTTGACTACATGCAGTATTAATCCATTTACAATTAGCTAGATCACACTATGCTTTCTATTTCTCCGTGATTTATCTGTACTATCAGGCAACTTTTCAAAGTTAAGCTTATTTCAAAGGTAAGCTTATTATTACTTCTTTTATCTGTAGAAGTTTCATTAATTTGTTTTTTGCTTCTCCTGATATGGTTTCAATTATTAAAAAGGCAATGGAAGACAAAGTGGAAGTTTCAAAGTACAGTAATACAAGAATGAATTTCAAACACCAAGAAATGAGGACTGAGCCACCTGCAATAAGAGTTATGTTCACTCTTCATCTTTAGCAGCAGAGATTAGGTTTAGCATGTTAATACTGTATGAAATAAAGTGGTTTAAAGGCCCCAGACAATTCTATATATCAAAAGATAGACCTGCAATCCTTTAAAGAAAACAAAAATAACATCTAGGTTTAGTATTCCACACTAACTCTACTTTGTATTTTGAACAATAGAGTTTGATAGATATGACAGTGTTGGACAAACAATTTATATTTATCACTTGCTGCGGTATGAAGATTGTTTATATTCAGACTCAGTTCTGTCTAGGATTTAACACACTCATGGACCAAATAAAGATATCTTGTTTGTTATCTCATAATGTGCAGAAAGAGTGATGGTAATATGTAGCTGGTGTTGAATGTGTAAGTCCACAGGGTGTCTAAGATAGCTTTGTGTCCTGTGCATTCTGTATCAATGTATAATACAAATATATTTAATCTTGATATAAGAAATAAATTTTCTACAGTGAGAGCAGTTGTTCATGGGAACAACTTCCCCAGGATGGGGTAGAGTCCTGTCACCGGAGGTGTAATTGGACAGAGTGCTAAAAAAATCTTATCTAGGCGCCCTTCCCGACAAAGATGGACCAGATGATCTTTCAAGGTTTCCTTCCAACCTGGGCTCTTCTATCATTCTATATGATTGTTAAGGATAATGTTCTGCAGATATCCTCACTAAGGTACTGAAATGCATCATACTGCTGCATCATAGAGCTGTGGCCCCAGTTGTGCTCTTCTTCCTCATCAGCCTTCTCAAACCAACCCTTGTACAATCACAACAGTGCTCGCTATCTTCTTACACATTTAGATAGATGTAGTGTTTCAAAGCGTTCACCTTTACAGTTCAACTGTAAATGCTAAAGGTCTAGACTTACAGAAAAAGCTTGGGTTCTAGAACACAGTTTTGAGTTTAAAAAAAATCCATAAAAATCTAACACCCCAGCAGTTACATGGCATTTACAATGACAAATTACCATAATCATTAAAAAATGGTTGCAGATACATTACGGTTACTTTTCTTCTAGGTGTGCAGAATTACTCTGTGCCTAATAATTCTGGGATACCAATGAGACCTTGCAAAGAGTTAATTGGAGTCCCAGAAAATACTTGAAGACATGCATAAGCACTACTCCACAAGTAGAGAATAGAGTGCATCCTGAACTTAATAGTGAAGTCCAGCATGGAAAAAACCCAGAGTTTTTCTCAAAAGGCCGGGAGATTTGGACATTCATTTGGGTATACCTCCAGTCCAAGGGCATGTGCTAGTGGATATCCATTTTATAAATAAGCTACCACCATGAAATACATTAACTGAAGCAAAGAGGACTGTCTGTGGTAACACAGATGAACATAGCAGACATAACTGCATGAACTGTTTCATGGAGGTGGAGGTTGTGCAGACCTTTTTCCATGCTTCCAATATTGGCAGCATAGAGAAGCTCTGTGGGCTGGACTGCTGGCTCACATGGCACTCTTCTGTTACTCAGTGCCCAGGGGTAGTGGCTCAAGGCACTTCATAGATTAACCCAAACAATGTTTTACAAAATTGATAGTAGGTGTCAAGTAGCTTGTTGGGTCTGGCCAGGGTTGGAACTCGCATAGTCAACTTTGACAAGCAGCTATAAGCTTGTCCCTGCTGGATGCCAGGACCCTGCTGGAAGGGTTCCCTCCCTGCAACCAGTGACACTGTGACTAAGGGCATCTACAAGCTCCTACCTGCCTGCTCACACTGTTGTATTAACTGTTGCACAGATGAGGATGTTACAGCCTCGCTGACGTGGAAGTCACATATCTCCTTCCTACAGCCAGCATTTGAGGGGATGCTATCTACCTTAAGAGAGTGGACTTCTAGATATATCATTCCACATTCCCTCTGATTTGCATTTGTGGGCCCCTGGGTCAGACTGTGTCTTGAAGAGACCTCAGACTAAATTCTCTTTTCAGCTACAGTGCAGCTGTTCTGAATGAATTGCTTTGACTTTCTTTGCATTGCTCTGGATTAGCAATTGTAGTAAGAAAGGGTAGAAAGTGGATCCTTGCATTCTTTCCCTGCCATCCAAATTAAAAAAGGAGGTTAATAGGTTTGTATCACAGAGCATCAGGAGAGGAGTTTTGGAGAAACACAGAAAATGAGTCCTAATGGTTAAAAAAAGAATGCCAAAACCAATTCGAATGACAAAGTCTGCTTTTCTGACTGCTTGTTTTCATTTGTCAACACCATTTACATGTATGTATATTTCTAAATTGTCTAAAAATAACAATTTTGAAGAAGTCAAAGATGTTTTTAAGCAGTCTGGGGGAACTTTAATCACATTCAACTAAAGTGCTCTCTCAATTCTCAGATCTAGTTTGAGCTCTTATTTTTGTTCTTTTGTAAGATTCATCTGAAAAGCCACCATAGCCTGAGGTTTTGAAGTTGAAAGATTATAATTTGGCCTTCTGGCATGTGTCTTTGTCAGGTTTTTAATCTCTATATGAAGTTCTTTCAGCTTTAGAGAGAGACCAATTGATGTTCCCTGAAGCACATATATTCTTTCAACACCATAAAAGACGACAGCTATTGTCATTTTCAATCTAAAAGTTTTATTCTTTTTATTATCAAAATAATTTGGCTTACTAGTTCAATTGCTTGTGTCAAGTTCAGAAAACAAGAATTAATGTAATCTGATTTCTACAGCTATCTATAGGCTGTTGGTCATACAGCCTGATATCTGAATGTGATACAAAAATACTCAGCAGAACCAGACACCTCAAATGGCTTAAGAGATAAAACCCTTTAAATAAGCTTGAGACAGATCTGAATTTATTTAAATGTCTGATTCTAAATGTACTTACGCCTAGTAGTAATGTTTACCATCTGCCTGGCTCTGTCTGATGAGGTAATTGTAAATCTATAAATAGCTTAACATATGCTGCACATATTCTGGCCTTAAATATAACAGCCTTTGTGTAAAACAACTGGAAATAATAAGAAGTGATATTAGTTTGGGCATTATTCAGGGTAAGCTGACAAGGAAGTATAAAGGGTTTTCACTTTATATTATTTGTATCTTCTCCAAAGGCCTGGTTAAAACCAAAGCATTGTTTATAGGCCCAGTTCTAACAAGTTGTCAGTACTTTCTGTGATTCATATCCACTGAAATAGGCATTTGAAATGCAGTAAAGCAGTTACAGTCAGAGTAATGTATACTGTAAACCAATATGAAAACTACAATAATTTAAGATGAACAAATAGTTTTTACTCTATGAATGACGAACACCACAGTCCAGTGGATGCTTCCTTTTCTTTTATAGCGTAGAAGATGGGAAAATGATGTACAAGCACAGCAATCATTAAAGTGTAATTTGAAAGAATCACTTTAAAGCCAGATTAGAGGATTCTTGACACTACTGTGCCCACAGCCATTGTGTGAGCAGTCAAAGTGCTGTTTCATAATTACAACTAAGAATACCATTAATGCCAATTATCTGCCAAAAGAATTGTAATTGCTCATGTGAACTCACCTAGAATAAAACCATAGCGGAAGAAATAAAGTGCTCTAAAATCATACAGCTTTTGAAACCACACTTACTGGCTCACAACTTTTTGCCCACATGGTGGGGAGACCATGAAATGTAGCCAAAGACAGCCCTACTGCAGGGTAACTGGGTGGTAGCCTTGTCTGGATCATGGTTCTTAGAAAGAACTTTCAGTTAAGAGAGAGATGATATTTCATCTTGCATGATTCATACTCTAGAACCAAGGCTACACTGCAGATTTCCACAAATTAGATCTGGAAATCTGAGGTCAGTCAGCCTGTTCGTTCAGGCAATCATTTCAGCTGCTTGCAATGGCACCCTAGTGCAAGTGGGGGGAAAAATGATACATTAACAAATTAGAAATAAAACAGTGAGTCACTCTTGAAACCTCCTCCCAGTGGTATGGTCAGCCTCTGTCTTGTCTGTAGCATTGATAACAAAGCTTAAAAAAGGGCCCAAAGACATGATATAGGTTCAGCTCCTCATTCCAAACAAATAAAATTCTTACTGAGGAAGGCTAAGAGCAGGGGTTATTACAAGGTTTCTTACTAAACACTGGATCTATTGAACAGGATCTCTGCTATCATGCTGTGTGGCTGTACTCTGCATCATATGTGCAGAGAGGCAGTTACTGTGTTTCTTGCACCATTGATTAGTCCATGATGGTTATGTGGGCTTTTAATTTAACTCATTGAAAATTTTTGCTCCATTTGTATTTAATGAGTGTTTCTCCTGAGCATCTGTTTCTTGACCTTCAAAGCTCTCACCTGATCCAGAATTCTTCCCAGGTTATTCATTATCAGCACAAAACTTCTGGAAAGTAGGTGAGAAAAAATGAACTCATTTCCAGCTGTGCACAACTATGCCCAGCCAGACATCTTCATACCATATGGGTGGCTAGACTTCAATCAGGCAGGACTGAGAAACTGAAGGGAAGAGGAATTGTCTGAGAAAACTTTTCTCTTATAAATAACTATTGTTATTTTGAGAGTGCCTGCACATTTGATGTAAATCTTTCCTCTGCTATCAAATGCCCTGTGAGGCTGGACACCCAGCTGACCTTGGATCAAAAGGTGCCTGGTTCTGCTTGTGACAGATAACACAGTTCATCGTGGCCTTCCCAAGTAGCACACTGTAACTGTGCACACTCACACTGCCAAAATACATCAGCTCTGACTACTTGGAGCCTAGCATAGGCAGTCTATATGGAGGACCAGTAACCACCAAAGTGAACTGGGTGAAGATATGAGGATGACAGTGAGGAGGTTGAGCACTGCGGATGACAAGAAATGAAGAGTAAGCTGCAAAAGTGATTTTAGTGAGAAGGCAAAGAACATGGAGTGAATCAAAGGAGAAATTTAAAGCACTAAGTATTATGTTCTAAAATATTTGAATAAAAGCATTGTCACAATACCAATCAGTGCACTTAGTTATTTGTCCCACAATCAGAAGAGAATGATACATGTGTTAAAGAGTGATAGATACTTACAAAAGGGTGTCAGAAATGCACTAAGAGTATTCCTGACACGTTCTATATCTCCAGTTATGTGGGGGTGTGAACTATGCGCTGTCTGTCTTGGGAATTGTGTGGAGGGTGGTGGGAGGTGAAATAAGCAGGCAGGGTCAGATGCTCCTTTGACAGTAAAGGAATAATTTAATTTACAGATTACAGAATTCATGTCAGTTGAGCTCAGATTCTCACCCTATTTTCACTAAAATAGACTTGATTGACTTTTTCTTGTTTTACTCCTACAGATAAAAACTCTAGATAGTAATCTAAGTATCTGAATCTCCCTATTGCTTCCTTTATTTTTTTTATCTTATTATAGGGCCGAAGCCACCTTCTTTTCTATGAATAATTTCGTTTTACCCAACTTGCAATTGTGAACAGATTATGGCCTTCATTTCTTTTGTATCCACTGGTGATGTAGCAATTCCTAAAATAAAGACAGAATGGAGCTCATATTGAAGCAGACTGTGCTTCCTGCCCTTCTAAAGTAGTAACATATGCTAAAAAGAAAGGAAGTGATGAGGTTCAAGACAATAAACAGCCAGAGCATGTGGAAAACAAAATGTCAAACTATGTCCTAAACGTCCTTACTTGTGCATCGCTATTGGCTTCTTTGTGATTTAGCCACATCCACAAGAAAGCAAAAATACTAATTTCTTACATAGCTGGAGTGTCAGGAGAATCCCATTTCTGACTAGGATGCTTCACAGCAACATAATCAAAACTCTTTATGATCTCCATGTTATGTCCAGATTTCACCCAGTTTACCCAGAACACAGTCTCCAAGAAGTCATGATAAAATTGAAACCGATCTTTCCTCTGCCACTTACTCATTTTAATCTCTCAGTAAAACCAAAATGTACTGGGTCCCAGACACAGTGTTAATGGATGTAACATCCATATAAACCCTAAGGATTTTTTACAACATTGCCAAGTCCCTGATCTGAAGATAAACTTTTGGAAAATTCCTTCAGTTTAAATCATTATTGGGCCAGTGAAATCAATGGGATTACCTCAAATTTGGGTCAGAGTAAACAGAATGTGAACTCTGGCCAGAAATACCAGCATGTCTGAGCTGTCTATGTGAAAAGAATGGATCTTGTGTAGTAGAGTGAGCAGGTAGAGGAAGGAGTTGCAGGGTGCATAGCAATTCCTAAGGCCAGTACCATGAAAACAAAATATAATATTACTTTATCTTAACTTACTAGTACCATTACCTAGCAAACATTTGCTTGTGCCATTAGTTTATCTGTCCCTGGGTAATTATTAAGATAGTTGCTGCTACTGTGCTGATCTAAGGTACTGGACAAATATTTTGAAACATTTTAAATTGTTTCATTTATGGCAGAACAGAAGTCAAAATGACTTCTGTTTGTTCTCCAGTATCATTGTAATGATATGTGCTGGAACAGCCTGGGCATGAGGATGAAGTATTAGTTAACTACTTTTACAGAACAATGACTTAGTGTCAAAAATCAAAACTAAGGATTGTTTCACCTTTCTTTTTTTTTTTCTTTTTTCCCCCAGTGATATCATGAAATGAAAGCTATTTAAAAACAAGCATATAAATTACGAAAAATATTTGCTACCCTCTTCAGATTTCACACACATTCCCACTGCATATTTCCTTGTACAATGACTTCATTTCTCCTTCTATTATCTTTTGAAGCCTTCTTCTCTAGTACTTCTCTGATAAAGGTAAATTTTGCACCATATTTAGGGATAATAATGAGCTTTTGTACAAACAACTTAGTTTGTAACACAGAATCCTCAAAGGCTATCTCCTGAATTTCCTTACGCTAGTAAGGGGTTGTAAGAATACAAGAATCCACCCTTGAGGAAGGCACAAGAGGAAGCAGAAGATGTTATGTGCAGCGATGCAGGGAAGCAGAAGTATGTTACATTTTTGTATCAGTAGCTAAATCACACTATACCATGGATCAACTGTTGCCAGTTACAGCACTATTTCAGGAACAGAGATAAGGATTTCAAATAACTATTAACAAAAAGCAGATTGTTCATACCTGTTACACAAACAATGAAATAAAGAATTCTGTCACTGAGTTTAGTGGGAATAGTCTGACACGTGCTACCTAGCCTTTAGAATGCTTTGGGAGGAATTTAATAGAAAAACTGTAGACTTTTTCCCTAACAATTCTCTTCCCATTTACCCGAATCTACCCTGAGAGTTGCCTATGATCATATGAAGAATTTGCCTATAATATTAAGATCACTACATATATAATTATCTTTTAAAATTATGTTAGAGAGGTCTTTAACTGAACAATGCTTTTCTTTTGAAGGAATGTGGCAAATACCTCCAGTGTTGAGTTGTACTGTATGATTAAATTAACGATCCAATAATTCAAACATGTTTCATAGAAACAATGCTGTGGTCTTTTGGTTGTCATGCTACACAGAGATGAATAAAAGATCAAGCACATACTATACACTTATGGGCACTGGAAATAGTGACTTAGGGGTCATGGAAAACCTAAGCTGGAAACCAGCAAGAGAGATGGTGTACTTGTAGGGGTTAGGAGCAGACCAGCATTGCAAATTTCATCAGCTACAGGGGCTGAGCAATCTGAAACAGCATATGTATAGGTGCTGGGGTATTCAATACCCAGCCAGGGCAAAAGTTTCTTCGCACGCAGACTGCCATAAGAATGGTATATGGCATTTGCTAGTCATATAAACCAGTTGCTGCTGGAACAAATTCAAGTTATGCCATTTCATGTTTGGTACATTCTTTATAATGAGCAGGTAGAATCAAAGTTTTAATCCTGCTAGCAGGTGACCTTTTAAAAATTCTGTATTTTTACTGCCTATCAATTTTAACTGTTTCTTCCAAGCTCCTGAGATTGTAATCAAAGATGAATAGGAATTGCCAGAGAATTACTGAATGCTGAAAAAGTCAGTGTTAGAGATGGCTTTCACCAAGTATATGCACTAGTGCAGCCATGATATCTGATTTTTAATAGATTAGGTGCAAATATGCACATTAGCAAACTAAACAATGTAGTAATATCCACAGAGAACAGGTTTCATTGATTAAATCATAAATATAGTACCTTATTATGCTTTTGGGGAAATAGAAATATGAAAAGCAATGCATGCATTTTTGAATTATAAGAGGAGGGAATATTGGCAAATCTTTCAACAGCTGTTTATCATGAAAAAGAAGTTACAGTTACCATTCCCCAGCCATGCAGTCTGAAAAAAAAATAAATTGTACATTAATAAATTATAACAATGATGCATGAAGCTAATATAAAACTTTTGAAGGCAGTTTCTTAGTCCAGGGGGAGTTGTCAAATTTGCTATTTGTGACTTTAATGTTACTTGGAATTTCTTCTAGGGCATTTAAAACTCCTTTTGTGACTCTTCATCAGCAGTTTCGCAGACAGCAAAGGCCTTGACAATATACATTTTCACTTTCTGCACGGCTGACGGACTTCATATGCTATATCCAATTTAAGGGTAGAGCAGTAGATTACATTGCTAGATTATAGAGAGCTATTGCCATTGAGACTGAATCATAGCTGTTTATAGTAATTCTTACTATTTGGTTTTTTGACAGCCCTTTGTGACTAGAATAAAAGATGATGCTGAGATTATTGTCAAGCTGCTGTAATAGCTAGTAGTGCATGAAGTCTGCAGCAGATGGACTTGAACTTACGAGCTCTCTGATTCTCAATAGCCTTTCAAATGAGCAGTGTCCTCCTTGGCCAGGTGTAACGTGACTGGCTTTGACAAATTCTTATTTCAGAAGATGAAATATTATTTCAGCCAGCTTTCTTTGTTCTATTTGAAATGTTTTGTAGGGCTTAATTTGAGAGGTAGCTTACAATTGAGAGAGAACAAATTGATTTTCAGTTGCATGAGGTACGCTACATTACAGGCACATCCAAACTGAACAACAACAAAGCGACTTGACATAGTCAGGCCACTTCCAAAAGGGCCCCACAGCCATTCCAATTACAATATGCAATTGCTATATATCTTTCTCTGGCTAAACTCATAATTTTCCTCATGATCTCCACTATTTCAAACAGACCTTTAATCTGACAAATGCAAAGCAATAGTAAAAATTAATTTGCATATGGTACCCCAGAAGGATTCTCTTATAACAGACAGCTGCTATTGACTTGGATGCTATTTTAGTTGCTGTCAAGAACATAAATGGATAGCAACTAGCTTGCATTGCTGCAGGAATGTCTTACACCGGATTTGTCTCACTAAAGACCCCTTACAGAAGCACATTTCTCTTAGGTTCCTTAGTCGGGTGTTTATGCCAGAAGTGGACAACAGAAACTCACTAGAATGAGATGAGCTTCAGCAGCTCTCTGAGCTGGATCAATGTACACCAACAGCCCAGTGCCTCCTGGGCAGGCAGTCTAGGAGCCAAATGATAAATATTCCTAGGCTTGGTTTAAGACTCTCTCAGATTATTTCTTTTGCCTATATATAGGATCTATGTATTAGGATCCATTACTTCTGAGAACCTTTCGCTCTTTTTTTTGCATATCATTCTTTCCTTACATTCTAGCACTACACTCTGATCTTTTATTGCATTGCTGCTGTTCAAAATTCTATAGCTAAAGTTGTGTCAGCACTTTTACTACAAAACCCATTTAACAAGGGGTTTGTAACACAGCTATAAAGATGCACTACAGTATGGAAGGTAGTGAACAAAGTTTCAGCATGGGGCATTGTCTCTTTTTTAAAAACAAATTTGTCTTGCTATTTTAAGCCTTTATGTGTAAACCAATTCCAGTTTACAGATTATTGTCTATATAATGTGGCAATCAATGGCTATTAAAAAAAAAAAAAGTAAAATGAACCAATTTGTAAATACTGTGATTAAAACTGATTATGGAAAAAGGTGGAGTGGATATAGGATAATGTATTCTCCTCTCCTCTGATGCCATTGGAGCTGGCTTCCAGACAAAAAAAGGTGACCACAAGAGCATTTAAAGGGCAGGCTGCTCACGTACCTCATGGATGTTATGTGTTTCAATAAAAAATACGCTGATGAGGTTCAATGAAGGCTTGAAAGTGCCTGTTCTGGACTGTGGTTTATCCTCATTACTAGGCCTTCTCTCCATAACTTAAGTCATCAGTATATTACCTTCCTTTTCTTTCTGCTTAGCCACATACAGTGCTACATTTTGAGGAACTCTGCAATACACCTCCATGGCTTAGAAGATGCTGGCTGGTTGAGCAGCTTTCCTTGATAAACCACTTCAAGACACTGGGGTTTGATGAGTAAACTCACAGCTCCTCACCAGTGACTCATCCCCCAAAACAAGGGCCCAGCAGCCCACTCAGAAGCCGCAGACCTGTGATAACATGATACAGTGCAACTCATGAGTTCAAGAGGACTGACAGAGAAAGCTGGTCATACAGCTTGTAGTACCTGAACTAGCTTGGATTATCTTCATGGAGCCCTGTGTTGCACCCTGAAGACATGTCCTTAGATACACATGGTTTTCAAGATACGCTGATAGATTAGGAGTGTCCCACTAATTCACTGTATTTGTGAGTTCATTCATGGCCCTGCATTTGCCCATGGACTGATGAGACTGGGAGAGTAGTTTCAAAGTATACCTACTATAAAAGGTCTTCAAATAAAAAAAAAACAACCTAGGCATGTACACGTATGGATGTTACCTGCTCAAAATCTGTAACAAAACTCAAAAGCAACACACGCTGTCTCTATCCTGGGACCAGATGTGTACTGAAAGCTGCACCTGTGAATGCACTGGATGAGACTCACTGGCCAGCTCAGACATCGAGAGGGAAGCTGCATCAGCACAAACTTCAGCCCAGGCTGCTCATACCTTCCAAAGGCTTTGGGTGTTTCTCAGCTGCAGTATGTGCTGCCACAGCCCTGGCTGTTAGCGCTGTGTTAAAGTGAAGTAACAGATGGGCTACTGCCTGCAGTGCAGAGCGCCCTGAAGTTCAGGTTGCACTGGCTTTTACTGAATCATGGATCTGAAGTCATTTTAAAATGTTAATATCTTGCTCTCTGTGAAAATGGGGCTGTCTTGTATTCTGATCATGCAAGCACTACACAGATAACTATACACGTGGGACTTCAGAGAGCTGCCTAAATTACAGTGTGTTATTACAAACTCCAGTAAAGACTGGCACAGAAATCAGGACCGATTTTTAAAAACAGGCCACAAATTCCAAAGGAGTAACTGCAGGCAATGAGGAGAGGAAAAAAAAAATAAAAATCAGGTTTTACAATGGAGCTAGCCACATATTAACAGGAGATCTATTGTTGTCCTTGTAACTGCTGTGTATCCAAAAAAAAAAAAAAAGTTGATAAACTACAAATATGCATTCAGGGGAGATGTAGCTTCAATTATCTACACATAAAATACCTGTAATACGTTTAAATAATGTTTTAACAGACAAGCTATTAAGTATATTTTCCAATATACCTGGGAAGGAATAGTTAAATACTAGTATTTTCCTAAATATTTAAATCACCAACACACTGCCTAGGCTAATAATGAATTTCTACCAATATAAATGGTTCTATAATAATTTAAAACACCCCTAAGTCCCAAATGCAGAACTGCACCATCACCTCCCAGTGACCCCTGTTTTTTCCTCCTTTTAGTAATGAAGGTTGCTGGCAGCAAGGTTGTTACACGAACTGACAAAAGCAAGTGGAGACAGTGAGCTGTGCTTATTTAAGTCTCTATTCTTCCATGCCACTCTGCTTCAATCCTGTGCCTGGCAAAACATCATCAGTATTCTCTGCCTCTTTTAACTAAAGGAAGCAAATCAAGAACCAGACAGGCTAATGGGAACTGAACCTCATTTCTTGGCCTCTCGCTCAACCTGTGAAGCCAAACGGAAAGTAGCCCACTTCTCCAGGCCTTTCACTCTAGTTGCCAGCTGGGAAGTCGAGCACCTCCTCACCTCCTGGCTCCACAGCAGGCAGCGTGCAGACTGCTTTCCCGTCTGCGAGCGCCACGGGCCAGCTGGGAATCTGACTGCTTCTCCAGGTCTCCTGTCCACTTGCCAAAAAGAGTCTGCAGGGCTCCTTTTCCAGTTGTCCCAGCCAGTTACAAGGTGATCTGTAGCGCTATTATCACAGTTAGCTAAACAGTCCAAAAATCTCCATACGAAAATGAAGTTTCAGTAAATCTCCACAAGAAACAGGACCAAACCAGGAATTTAACAAGGAAGGGGCATCCCCTGCAGTCTTTTTCAATTCTCAGTCTGTTGAGTCATATTTAGGGGCTTTTATTTCCACCCTTTCTCCTAACTGCCCTTAATCTGAGGCACATTCAACTAGAAATATAGAGACACATTAGAGGGAGGAAGCTAAAAAAGCAACAGCTACTGACTAGAGCTGGTTGAAAAGTTTTCAATAAAACCTGAAACCACATGAAACCCACCTCGTTTCATATTTCACTGCAACTTGAAACTCAAACCAGATTTATTGAAAGGTTCCCTGAGGATTACGGTTCCAGTCCCAACTGGCTGATCCATTTATAGTACACACCTTTATTAGACAAAGTAAGGGCCTGTATAGCTGGACTCTGTTTCACAACTACGAGACATAAAGGCGAAGGTCTCACCAGACTCTGAACCCAGGAAACAGTCTCACTTCTCTCGCTCATGCAGACAGACATGCAATAGCAGGAGAGGGCATATCCCTACTTTTCCATTTCTGTGTGGGATAATCAACCAAAAAATCCTTAGAGATCAAGAGCCATGGGATGCCAAAGGAAGATGCATCCTCCCTCCTGGCCAGGAAAGGCCAGGTGGCTCCCCCAGTACACAGGCCACAGCAGCCTGGTCTTTGACCCATTTGTCTGCTTGCAGTTTGTGCAAGATCAGATTAGTGTTTTCACCTGAATTAGTTGCTGCATTGAGTGATTCGATAGATGCTTTGTCTCAACAAAGTTCTGCCTCTGAGCTGCTTACAGGCAGCTCCCTGTTGCCTTTCATGCACTGTCTGCACAACTGTACGCTTCACATAGCCAATGCAAATCAGACCATTTCTGGTCGGTGAGTCAGTGGTCATAATTTGTTTTGTTTTATGTTGCCACTGCTCACACGCAAGTAGGTGCTAGTGAACAGAAAAAACCTTATGTAACCTCAAGCACATCCACAAGCCTCAACTGCCCCAAATGGCCACAACTAGCAAGTACACAATCATCCTGTCTGTACACAGATTATTTCAACAGCTTTATTAATGTGGATACTCAAAACTACATTTTTCTTTTCCCTTCTTCTCTCCCTTCATGCTTTTCCAGCGCTAGTTTGAGTTTTGTTTTGAAGCACTGGATTCATTCAGATATCAAAGGGAAATCTAAGGCATCAGAGCCCACATAGAAAACAAAGGCACTGTTTACAAGGCAGAAACTTGCTCAGAGAGAAGCAGCTGAGTTTTGCAAGGCTCACCCACTGACTGCCACCTTGGAGGTACATCAAACATCATTACTTGCTCAATACAGTCAAACATTTCTCTTTCAAAGCCTCCTAACATAATGTATTATTTGTATGACTGTAATATTGAAAAGCCCAAGTACTGACCAGTGCCTTACGAGGAGTGCCTCCCCTGCAGAATCAGCAGCCTCCCCCATCGAATCTGCTAGAAGGAGCAACTCCCTACTATGGTATCTCAAAACTGGACATCACTGTTCAGAATTAACCTTCTCTCACCCAGGGTTTGTATAGAGGTGGGGAAAAAAACAAAACAACAAACTCAAACCAAAACCCCCTACCTATCTTTGTCATCCTGAAGAGTTCCTGTTATATTTATATTTAGACTATCATATAGGGGAATTTGACCATATTTTGGGGGTCCTATCTTCATATTCCCTCTTAAATAAATGTCTTCATTTTTGAGCAGTGTCAAAAGACACTCCGGCATTGAAATGCACCAGCAAGCTGGCTGTTTCAAACACAGCATTGCACTTTCCAGGCCAAGTGTGGAAAGCTGTGGTTGATCCAAAACCCAGCTTCTTTCCATCTGGCAGAGCAGGAGCTCAGTGTCCTTCCTATCTTATAGTTTCACCAGATATGCTTTCTTTCTTTAGCCGAGAATTATTAATCATTGTTAGAGTATCTGTTCACTTTTTCAAGGTTTTGCTTTTCGCTTTTTTGAGTTTTTGCTTTTATGCCAGGCAGCATACAATGTATCCAGTATTCTGAAAATACAGCTGAGTCTACCAGCCTTGCACTTTGCTACTCTAAGCCTGTTCTTTAAAGTTGGGATGAGAAAGGGGAGACGTGTATTTAAAATTACATTCATCTCACAGGCTCTATGCAGTATGAATATTATTTCTTCATTCTGGTTAATTTTTTTTGGCAATTAAATGAAAACCACACAGAAATAATAACCTTAATCTTTCACAATACTTATCCTTTATCAGTTTCAAAATAGTCGACATTTTTAGCTGCAGTACTTATTTCCAAATTGCAACGACGAATAAAGCAAAGAGCAAGGCGTATTCTGGCACGCTCAGCTTCTAACAAAATACACGTAATTTAAAACCTCCCCTTCCAGAAGCTTACAGAAATCTAACCAGGAGCTAATGGAGGGATACAAAATTCAACTCGTCGCTGCTGACTACATGGAGGCACTGACTACAAAGTGCCTTTGACTGCAGAAGTACACCAGACTATCAGTCCTCCAGTCCTTTGCACTTGAAGGAGCTCCTTGGCAGTCAGAAACTTTGATGGGTTAGTATTAATATGAGAAGAAAAAAAAAAAAAAAAAAAAGACCCAGTTCTGATCACAATCCAGAGGAAGTCCACTCATGGAGTTTAAGTATTTTGTTTGTATTATAACTGCCATAAATAAGAATGAAATAATGGGCACATTACTGCAATTCCTCAACAGCCTTTATAAATTTGGTGTTAGTGTTTATTACATTGGATATGTAATAATGGGTTTCCTATTAGACTCAACTTTCTCCACTCTCGCAAATACAAGACTGTGTGTTTACATCAAATGATTTTTAAAACGTGGATGTATTAATTTGGCCTATAGGATAAAAGCTTTATCCTAAGAAATGCATATTAAAGTACAGTCCACAGAACATAATTCCTAAGAAATACACTGGACTACAGTATGAACCATACCTATGCCTGCTGACTGTTCACACTGAGAAGGGTATTGCTTACCTATGTCTTCTTTGAGGGGGCTGACTACTATTTGCAGTGATGTGGATGTTGCCACTGGTTTCACTGTACTAGGTCAGTGAGCAAGAAGGTAAGAAGCTTATTCAGAGTTTATGCTTTCATTTGAAGCAAGATGCAACAAGTAGTTGTGAGAAGTAAAAAGAGGGAATGATGAAAAGGAATAAATGTTATGTGTAGAAAAAAAAAATCTGGTAATCTAATGAAATAGTTTTTGCACAAAATAATCTAAAAGTTTTAAACAAAAATCTCCATCTTTCACTCTGGCTGTTGTAGAATCCCTACTGTCCCTGGGTGTAACAAACTTCTTGTGGCATTTCGGCAGACTGCTTTGAGGAGAGATTCAAAGAGCAGCATTTCACTTGTTCATTGAACTAACATATTTTGTTAGAAAAGCTATGGAGTGAAAAGTAGAGATGCACATGAGAATGAAGTACTCCAAGCTAACACCACTGGTGTAAGGAGAAGAGCAAGGGGGCAACATAGTATTTTGAACTATTTTGCTTCATGGATTTAGATCTGTGGCTGGGAGGAATATCCAGCAGAGCTTAACTGACTCTCACTAGGGGATTGCCACTGAATGCAAAGGATAGCAGTAGTCTGCTGGACCAGTGGCACTTCTGTGTCAGCACCTTGCCAGCTGGATGTGCAGCTCCACTTCAGAGCTAGGGACACTCAGAGGAAGCAAAAAGAGGAAACTCCATTTTGTTTCATCAGGGCAAAGTGATTGATATCATGGAATTGTTAAAGGAAATTAAAAAAAAAATAAAACCAGCTTTACATTTCTGTGCATATCTGGCGCTTTCCAGCTTCCAAAGGCTTTAGGCTTATTTCACTACATTCAATGTTATAATCCCAAGAGCCTAACGAGACATAACCACATCTTCATTCCTCAGCAACAGAACCACTCCAGGCCAGCGCACCACGGGAAGAGGAGGAACACAACTGTGGGTCTATCTAGCTTTTCCCCCTCTATGACAAACTACTGTGTATGGGTGCGTGATCCCTCCTCTATCCCAAACATGCACTCAAACACTCAGTTTGAATACTGATTCATGTGCTGATACCTTGTGCATCTGTCACAAAGATGGTGTTTAGTTAATTTGTTACAAAATTTCTAAACTAACATTTCTCTTTTCTAAGCACCAGTGACAACAGTAGAGACAGCAAACAACAGTAAAGAAATAGACTGGCAATAGTAGAGATATTACAAGCCAAGATATGTATTTTATTAGTAAGGTCTCATTTTCTCTTTTTCAATATACACCCAAATTGTCTTGCTCCATATGCATACATAAAACTAAATGTGTGGCCTCAGGTAGGGATTATAAGTATTTTTTATTAATCAGAGACATGTTCATTCAGAAGAGTGTTTGAAATTCTGGCTGCACCAGGAGTTCTACTTCCTGCAATCATTTTAGTACATTTCTTCTGTGATCTTTTAGAAGCTTTTACGTTAAACCCCATGCTTGCTATAGCACTTGAAATAACCCCTGTGTGAATCTATTTCTTAAGAACCAACTACTGCTTTCTATTATGTAAAGAAAATGAAAAGGTGCCAAATTGTTTGAATCTCCTTAGTGAATACAGTATCTACCGAGTAAACATGAAGTTATACATTGTCTCTCCTTCCAAATTCTGTTACTTGGCTAAAAAATCAGGATATAAATAGGTCAGTTATCTGAGACATATATACATCTGTGTTTAACAAAGTTGCATTTATAACACTTACAATGGCTAATAAAGATTTTAATTATTGATTTCAGCAAAAAGCTCCTGAGGCCGAGCATAAACAAAAGAAATAAGTATCTGCCTCTTGGTTAATATTTTTATTCAAGTGTAGAGGTGAAGCTATAGATCCCAGAGATGGAAAAAGCAATTTGCTATTCTCACTCATATTTAGAACCCTATTAGTGGGTTTGTGGAAAAAAATGTCATATACTTCAAAAAAAGCACTCTATGAATTAATGTTTATAGATTTTATTGCTTTTTCCAGCACACACTATTTTTATTCTCTGTTCTTTGTAATAGACTTAAAAACTGTAGAATTATCATTTTCTCCCAATAGATGCTGTCTTTTTCTATTAAGCTTACATCGATCCCTTGCATTTTCCCTCTTTTCTTCCTCCTCCACCCCTTCCGTTTCAAATGGACATAAAGTTATCTCAGATATTTTTTGTGTTTAACATCAACAATTTCATTTTACATGGGCTTAATACAGGGTCTATAATGATAACCACAATGCTGTATACCACAAAAGACTTAAATCCTTCCATGGCATAGTATTTTTTCTCCTACTGACTTTGGGCTAGACTGGAAATGCAGAGCCTGCTGTCCATCACAGACATGTGCACAGCCACAGCCCCACAGGGAGCTCCAACTTGCATAGTGGGAAGACTCAGGGAAGAGGTACAAATGCTGATCTGCTCATCAGGACTATACCAGCCTGAGCTGCCCTTTCACTGTGTACAGGCCTACATGGGCTGCTAAGAACACTAGCAGAGAGCAGATGAGCCTATATCAATGGCTCCAAAAGCCTAACCCAAACGTACTGTAGATAGGGACACGTGAAACTTTCATTTATTCTGATCCTGAAGAGTCTGTAGTGTAATTGATCGATACAACATAGTTCACTTTATTTAATCATCATGTTTGCACTTTGCATTTGGCAGTATACACCCTGGGACAGCTGTGTAGGGCATATCTATCAAGATTAAAGAAGCGGTAGAAAACTATATGTGGCATGTCCCCAGATACTCATATTCTAACAGGTTAGGCTGTATTGAAATCTTCTGAATCTGGAAAAGCTTCCTCTTTTTTTTTTTTTTTTTTATATGAGGATCAGATCAGGGCAACTGAATTTTCACACAAAATACATCATGCTCCTAGTCTTTTGTTGTTTTTATGATATGATGCTAGATATGGTCATCTTCATGAACAGCGAGTACACAGGTTATTAAAAGTCTAGTCAGGCAAAAATACCAGGATTAGCTCCTATCCTCCAAAAGTTCTCTTCCTCTATTAATTGTAGTATTTCTACCAGGAAAAAAGTCCCTGTGTAACCAAAACATTTTGCATTATATTTGTCCCAGTCAGAGGACAAGTTTAGCTCACAATTGTCCTAGTTGCAATTGGGCTGTTTCACAATTGTGCTGGTGTAACAGATCAGAACGACTGGAGAATCAAGCCTCAGAACATTTCTGTCACACTGCTTTTGCTGTACAATTATTTTGAACTTTGAGATGAGACATGGAGACAACAACCCCCCTGGATTCACACTGATAGAACTCCACTGGCTTCAGCAGTTAATGCTCATTTAGCTCTCATCTGCACCGTGACATGAAGTCCACACCTAATATCTGATACATATTCCAAGATCAACAATAGGATTCACCAGATAATTCTCTGCTCTATTGAAGGCTGCTCTAAACTTTAAATGCTTCTCTTTATCTCACATTACAATCATTAAAAATGACTACTCAGTTGCTCTTCTAAACTCAAACCCATATATTCCAGATCTGTACCCAGAGGGCTATTTACTGGATTATAAAAGTGCAGGTACCTATTTGGCAGCACATCTGCCCTTTTTATAATTCAGTCTGAGAGAACAAGAAACAACTGGGAGTTCGAAGACCCTAGTACCAAGGATGTACTGTAATCAGTAAAAGGAAAAGCTGGATCTTTTCAAAAATTCCTTTCAAATATCATTGAAGCGTGACAGGCAAGCTGACAAAGACACCATTTATGGTGGACACTCAGATGGCTGGGGACAGAATGCTGTCCCATTGCCCAGCTAGCACAAAACAGCACATCTCATATTTTTACGTGTCAGGCCAGCAAACATCAATCAGGATTTTCAGTACCTGCTGAGCTGTCACACAGTATGGAGTGCGTGTAACTGTATGCCCACAAGTTTCACAGAATCACAGAATATTAGGGGCTGGAAGGGACCTCGGAAGATCTTTGAGTCCAACCCCCCCTGCCACAGCAAGAACCTAGAGCAGATCACGCAGGAACGCGTCGTTCAGGCGGGTTTGGAATGTCTCCAGAGAAGGAGACTCTACAACCTCTCTAGGCAGCCTGTTTCAGTGCTCTGTCACCCTCACTGTGAAAAAGTGTTTCCTTATGTTTAAATAGAACCTCCTATGCTCCAGTTTGCACCCACTACCCATTGTCCTGTCATTGGGTGTCACCGAGAAGAACCTAGCTCCATCCTTCTGACACTCGCCCTTCACATATTTATAAA
>VWZK01007844.1:0-29153 GCA_013396935.1 Baryphthengus martii | reverse complement strand
CAGTGTATGAAGTACCTGCAACTGCCAGGAATTGAATATTTCTGTTGTTACTGTCGATTGTGGCCTGCTTAGTCTGAGCTGATGGTGGTGGTCTGGCTCACCAGAGTTGGGGTCCACTTATGCAGCAGCAAAACAGACCTCCATGTCCCCAGCCCAGAGTGCATGTATGGTTCAGGCCTATGTACCCCCGTCTCACTCCAATTCTCAATAGATTGGTGGACAAAAACCTCCTTATCTAATACCTTATACTACCTTGTGGCTAAGATGATGGCCATTTGTTAGTGAAAGAGGTCAAGGGTAAAATAAATGGAAAAAAAAAGGCAAATACATTTATATAATATTTACAATAGGTGGTGTCATTTTACGTATGACACGAATCTGTTTAACACCATTGGACAAAGCGGCAGAAACAAATTGCATGTTCAATACAACACTTTGAATTGATTGTATAAAACATGGAATCATACAAGGCAAAAATATTACTGCCACCAAAACAAAACTCTCTTGACCCAAGGACCTCCCGGGAGCCAAGAGAATAAATCCATGTTCCATCCTTTCCACGTTCGGACTCGTATGTGGGCTAATTTGCATATACCTGACGTGATTTTCTTCACAGTCTTGCCTTGTCATCAATATTCAAGCAACAATTAGAATCATTTAGTTTGCCACAGACACTCACTTCTTTGGTCAGCAGGTAGTCAAGAACCATGCGATGTTGGAAAATTACTGTTCGCATCTGGGTAGATTGCTCTCCCCATAGATCATGAGCTTCAGCTGTTTGATTGGTAAAAATTTCTAAAATAGCTTGCAGTCAGATAGTGAGATTTAAATTGTAAATGGGTTCTCGAGTACCACTGATCCAGTCGTGAGGGTTCCAGGTGGCAGGTCCGTAATATTCTATGATATGTTGAGGAGTCCACTCATCCTTGCCCCACTTCTGACTACTTCTCCAGGCTATTTTAGCATCAATGGATTGTTTTTCTCTCTTTAAATCATCATATACTTTAATACCCAGGTGGTCACCATTTGTTTCTGGAAGCAAAAAGAATAGAGGCTGGATTACCCCAACATAACATATTCCAGACCAACTGGCAGGTAGTCTTCGGTAGGCATAGTGTCCACAGATCCAATAATGTCTTTTTAGGGCCCAGACACCATCAGCAAAAGGGCCGGTCCAGGTTTTGGTGTCTATTGGCCTTTGAAAATACAAAGCATTTTTAGATCTCAGTGGTCCTCCTTTTACAGTTAAATACCCATAATGATCACAATAATCACATTTATAAGCTCCTGCATCTGGATACCATTTACAATTACAACCTCCTGCATTTTTGGTTTGATTTGTTTTTGATTGGAACTTACTAAACCAGGTCCCAGCGCCATTTCGATCTCTCCAGGCCTATTGATAAACTCTTATTACATGATTTTTGTTAGTGGTGGTGTCCCACTGGCAAATCAAAAAATAAGGGTCTTCAAAACCCCCTTCTACTACAACTTCCTTCCCAGCTTCCCTACATCCTGCCTGCCAAGGTGCTTCAAAGTACCACTTGAGCTTTATGTGTGTTTTGTTCCATCTTCCCTCATAGATCAATCCCTCAGTCAATCATACAGACTGCAATATGGATCATAACAATTGTATCTTGGTGATAACGTCCATTTGCAATTGCTTTTCCCTACATATTTCCCCCCGGTCTGGTTCTGTTTAGACAATAAATTCCTTTTCCTGGGAATTGCATTTTCCATGGGCTTCCCTCTTCCTCCCAAAAACCAGTTCCATCATGCACTACACTCAAGTCACTCACCAACCAATTGGGTTCAATGGCCAGTCTTCAAATCCTTTTGGTCCACCACATACCCAGCAATTGGTGAGATTGAACACATTAGCTACCTGTTGACCTAAACCAATAAATTCATTTTGCCATAGCGAGTCAATGGAGGGGGCACAGGAGCATCCCCAAATACCAAGGGTGGGGATAAGAGTTGCCCAGGCAAATGTTGGTGATGGAATACAAGACGTATTAGGAAAATGAATGCAGCGAGCACTACTGCGAGTACGTAGGTGATGAGCAGCTTCATGTGATCTGTACCTCTTCAGATGGGGTCCAGATTTTCACCTGAAAAAGAAAAAATCTGTCTGTTTAGCAGAACCGGAATNAAAAAGAAAATCTCTGTCTGTTTAGCAGAACCGGAATTAAGCAAGGGTTAGAAAGATGGAACGATCCATCTAGTATTGATTTTGTGTTCTTTTCCATGTGCATCTTTTGCCACCCAGGCATAGTTGTTTAATGGGGTGTTCAATAGCAGAGGTGCAGTTCCCATAGTGAGGAGCTCAGCCAAAACTGGTTGGCCTGGGAAATGAGATGGATTTTTAGTGTGATTAGATCCATCCGAAGCTGGCATGGTAGTTGGAGCTTTTGGACAGGATGCTGTAATTTTGGGACACCTGTTTGTTCCCCAGCAACTACTGACTCTGGCTGCTGTGTCCTTTAGTCACTCAATCCATCTTGATTCATGCGGCTTGAGGAAGCACTTTAGCAGACCATTTTTTCTTTCCAGGATTCCATTGGCTTGGGGATAATATGGAGTATGGAACACTCATGAAATTCCTTCCCGAGTATCCCAATCCTGAACTATCCTTGCAGTGAAGTGAGAACTGAATTGACTAAATCTGACTGAGTTGATTGTGGTTTGGGAAAAGTGCCAAACCATCCCTTCAGTGCTCCCACTGTGTTTTCCCCCGCTGTTCTGGAAAAAGCCTCAGCTTGAACTAATCCTGATACCACCTCTACTCAGACTAACACATAACATTTTCCCTCTGACTTTCGAAAAGGACCGATATAGTCCACTTGTGACGTTTCCCACAATCCCTTCCCTTTGTCTATGTGGAGGGGAGCTTCTTCCAAAGGATGTCGTTCCAAACGGACGCGACACTGTTCACACACTGAAACAAAGGAACAACACTTTTCCCAGGTGACCGGCCATCCTCTGGCGTGTGCATTGCGATACAGATCCTGAGCTCCACTATGTCCTCTTCTTACATTTAACCACCCAAGAAGTCTGTCCCATTCTTCGGTTTCAGGCTCAATTTTATTTAAAGCTGCTATCTTAGCTAACTTACCTGCCTTATCATTCCACAGACCTCCCTGACGGGAGACAATCCACCCCACAAAAAAAATTCCTCCTCGTGCAACACTTAAAATTTTTTGCCATTTCTCCTTCTGCCAAACTGACACTCTACTAACTTTCCAGTCATTCTGTTCCCAAAAAGGGAGCCACTCAGGACAGCCTTTGAATACAGTAGAAGAGTCCCTATAAATATACACCAATTCTGTAGTGTGGGACTCCTCTACAAAAACATTCCAAACCACAGTGAGTGCTCTGACCTGTGCGCTGCCGTCTCCTTCTATTATTTTCTTTCCTATATCAACCTGTGAGGCTACAGCTCAGTATTTCCAAACCTTGCCTTTCCGCTTTGAAGAAGCATCAGTGAACCACACATTCTGTAAACTCTCAGAATAAGGGGGAGCAACTTGAATTATAGAGGGTCGCTTGGCTTTTTCCAATCCCTGGACTATCTCTTCCTGCAAGGGGAGAATCTTCGGGGTTCCCTCAGTTACTTGAAAAATGGTACAATAATGTTCAATCAGTGCATACCATTTTCTCCCAGATGCTTTCGGAGCCACCCTGCCAGGAGGCTGTGTTCCTGATAACACTGCTTTTAGCACTTTAAAAGGTCCTCTCAAAACAATGGGTTGTTTTTTGATAGTGCGTTCTGCTTCTCGGTGTCTCTGTTTAAGGCTCAGGGCAAGCCCCCACAGAACAGGATTCCTATCGGCCCTCTCTCCCTCCCCCTTCCCTCCCAAGGGAGGATAACAAGGGNTCCCAAGGGAGGATACCAAGGGAAAAGAGGAAGGAAGCGCCTCACACCAAATTGGAAGTTAAGACTATGAACAAAAATTAATAGGTAACAGATAAACAGGGAGAAGGAAATATGAAGGGAAGGGGGAGATACAAAAATATACAAAACCAGTTCTGGGGTGGTGATGGATTGTGCAGAGCACGTGGAGCCAGGCCTGGCAAAGCGAGGTTGCGGTCCCAGCAGCAGCACAGTCCGAGGGAGAGAGAAAGGAGAATGAAAACTCGGACTTCCTGTCCTTTTCTAGAGTGTGGCAGGGAAGGGGGCGGAATACCAGTTGCCCTCTGACCCCTCACGGTCCTAGAGTTACCAGGTGTTTGTGTGTCCCGTCCCCCCATTTGTTAACTCTTAAACTGCAACTCTCAGAAAGCCAAGCTAACCACAAACAGTCCCTTTTCCCAGGTGGAATAACATTTTTCAGCACCTTTAAAACTCCTGGAATAAAACTCTATAGGTTGAGTTGGACCTTCAGGACCCTTTTGCCACATGTGCACTGATAAACCGGTACTTACAAACCCCTGTTCAGTTTGGGGTGGGTCAAAGGGATGGATTGGGCCAAGAGACTGATAGGTGGTAGCTTCAAAAATGAAAAGTTCAAGAGCCTCATTGTGAACTGCAGACCATTCCCATTGCATCCCCTTTCTCAGGAGATCATGTAGTGGTCTAGCAATTATGGAAAAATCTGGTATGTGTTTTCTCCGAAACACCAACAAACCCAAAGCATGTTGTAATTCCTTCTTGTTCTCAGGGATTTTTATCTCATTCAGGAACGTTAGTGTGTTGGGAGGGATGCATACCATTCCTCCTTTCCACCGTATGCCCAGAAATTTTACCTGGTTGGCAGGGGGACTCTATCTTTTCTGTGGAAACCTGAAGTCTTAAACCTTCTAAATGCTGTATTATCTCGTCCTGCATAGCTAGAACAGGAGTGATCTGATTTCCGGCAATTAAAATATCATCAATATATTGGTACAGTTTAACTCCCTCTTCAGGAGGCAGTAATGCCAATTCCTGTGCTAATGCTCAATGTGCCAACGTGGGAGAATGTTTACAACATTGTGGTAGTCGAGTGAAGGTATATCGCTGCCCTTCCCAAGTAAATGCAAAACGATCTTGATCCTCCTACTGTAAAGAGACCATAAAAACATGTCTTTGACATCAATAACTGCCATAATCAGGTCGGTCTGGTCTTGAATTGTGGCCGTCAATTTGGCAATATTGGGGACTGCTGCAGTGAAGGGTCCTGTATCAGCATTTTGTCGCCGATAATCTACAGTCAGCAGTTGCCCGCCATTTGGCTTGCAGACGGGCCACACAGGAGTTAAAAGGAGAATGAGCTGAAACTAGAATGCCCTGTTCTTTTAATTCCTCTAACACCGGTGTTATTCCCTCTCGGACTCCTAAAGGTAATGGATAAGCTTTGACATTTGTCAGCTTAGAAGGGAGAAGTGGCAGCACAGCTTGTAACAGTCGAATATTTATGGTTGGAGAGCCAAATGACCACTGCCTCCCTTTATTGTCAATCCAGGTCCTTCCTTTGAAAATGTTGAGTCCCAGAAGATTGGGTAGGTATCCTGCCACAACCGTCTGCACCCAAATGGCACTCTCCTCTCCTGGCAAGCATAGGCTAACGGTTGTGGTTGAACAATACCAAACACGTCTGCCACAAACAATTTCGATTTAGAAAGTTCAATCTCACATTTGTTAGCAACAGATGTTCGAATAACTGAAATCTGTGCTCCTGTATCTACCAAAAAATATAACCGGGACGTGTTTTCGTCCTACAATAACAGTAATCAACAAGTCCTCTCTAAAATTTTTGGTGAATTGTCTAATATACATCCACCCTTTGCCCCCCTGCTCACCATCGGAGGGTGAAGGAAGTAGGTTCCCACCACACTTGGGGGCACATCTGTGTCTGAAAAATCAGTTAAAGGGGGAGCACTTGGACTAACATCCTTAGAATACTTTTCCTTCAGCACTGCTTGGCCACGCCAAGTTAACTCCGTTAACTAATTGTTCCAACAGCTCCATTGTCAACTTTGCCGTTAAGTTTCGGGGAATTCCCTTCTGCACTCCCTCTGACCACAGATTACTGCGCTTAGTCAAGGTATCCCTTCCTCCGAGTGATCTGATAAAACTGTCTCTTTCATCATTTCCAGGGCATAAGGCCGTTTTTACCTCAGCCCACCTTACACCTCAGGTCTCTTTTTTGGACGCTTTTTGCTTTATCAGATCGAATAAAGCAGATTTTGAAAAGAACACATTTTGAGGCCCAGAGGAATCATGGCAGATCCAAATTTCTTGTGGTTATGAAAGGAATGCCAGGAGGGTGTGAGAACCAGTAAGAGAATTCAGGGCTAGCACCTTTCCTGGGGGAGCAATCCCTAGATGTTTGCAATTTTGGTCCCTTTTTGTTTTATAGGTGTATGGGGTTTGGGTGAGCTGGAGTTAATGTTCCCCAGAGCAGCTCTTACGGTGCTGGGCTTTGTATCGGGAGGCAGATAAGATGCCGGTGTTGTGGCTGCTGCTGAGCAGCGCTCGCACAGCACCAAGGCTGCCTTTCCAACATCTTCCTCCTGCCCCACCCAGTGAGATGGGGTGGACAAGATCTTGGGAGGGGACACAGTCAGGACAGCTGACCCAAACTGACCAAAGAGATAGTCACCACCGTGTGACGTCACCTCAAGTATAAAAGTGAGAGAAAGGAGAAGGGGGTTGGGGTCACCCGTTTGTGAAGACGCTTGTCCTCCGAGCAACCGCTACGCGTCCCAGAGCCCTGCTTCCTGGGAGAGGCCAGACACCGCCTGCTGATGGGAAGTAGAGAATAAGAACTTGTTTTGCTTCACTTCGTGCGCACGTCTAGCTTTTTGCTTTTTTTTTTTTTCCTATTAAACTGCCTTTATCATACCCCACGGGCTCTTCCTATCTTATTCTCTTCCCACCTTGCGTGCTGAGGGAAGTGTTGGCGGGGAGTGATAGAGCAACTTGGTGGGTACCTGGCGCTCAGCCAAGGTCAACCCACCATAACAGGAGAAAATATAGCACGTTTTGACAACAACATGTGTTGAGACTTCAAACAAAGGTGGCAGATCCAAATTTCTTGGGGCTGTGAAAGGGCTGCCAGGAGACTCTGAGCATGAGCAGAATTCAGGTCTAGCAGCTTTCTTGGGGAGGCAAGTTTCCAGAGTTCTCTCTTCGCCACAGCCAGAGTGGCAAGCCCAGACCAAGAGCGTGACATGTTTTCCAGAGTTTATCCCAAATGCTGGGAACCTGCAGTCTAGCTGAAGGAGGTTAGCTCTTCTCTTTACCAAATACTTTCTAGAGGCTGAACAGGAAGGAGGGGAAACATCTCAGCATATGAAGGTCTTCCCCAAAGCTTTCAAGCGTCTTTTGCTCTTGGTGTTGTGCAAATGGCACCGATTTGAGCATAGACTACCTGACATGGCCTGGCTAAATTTCTTCAAACCCTAGGTATACTGAGCATGGACAGCTTCAGAGAGGCCCAGCACCATCCACCCATGGTGTCTGCTTGGCCCCCTGGTGGGCAGGATATTTTCAAATGGCTGCTGCCATGACTGTGTGGCTCCTCTCAGTTAGGGCCCAGGCCCTATCACACACGCTCTGGCCACAGTGAGCACGAGACAGGGTCAGGAGGTGGACAGGTGTAATCATAGCATGGTCCTCAACTGCAGAAGAGCCCACCTATATGACCGTTGACCTGGGAAGCTCCATTAGGTGTGTTCACTGGCACTGTTAGGCTGTTTCTGGAGCTCCCTCTACAAAACAGAAATTGTGCTGTATTTTGGCAATATAATCCCCATACCTGTAGTCGCACAAACCTCACCTAGAACACTTGAGTGAGACTTGCCAGTTTGCCGAGAGTCTTGGCAGAAACAGCTATTGCTTCCCTCAGTGATGATGTCACAAGTGATGTCAGCATGAAGGACAGGAACCAAGTAGAAACGAGAGCATCCCAGGGTGACCTGCAGGACCTTGTGATACCACCACTGTGGCCCATCTCAAACACTGCTGGGGTTTCCCATAAAGGTTTGGAGCTACAAAGTGCTGTGTGCAGCTCCACTTTGTTAAAAAAAAAAAGGTGGTAAGTTGCCAAAAGCTCATTGTCTTCCCCAGGAGTGTCCAAGAGGGGAACACAGGCAGAGCCAAGCATTGCTTTTTCTTCCCAATCAGGTGATTTTGAAGACAAGGGTTGCCCTCCTTGCCCCACAACATCTCTCCTTGTTCTTACTGTGGTTTGATACTCGTCACCCCACCAGCTGCCTTTGTTCCCCCAAATCCCCACTTTGAACATAACCACTCATGCTCAAAGCCTTGGAGACAGCCAAGGTCATCCCCACAGTCTGGAGGCAACTTACAGGTTGGGGCCTGCTGTGACAGCAAGGATGCCCAGAAATCCCAACTGGGACAGTCACTGTGGGACATGTCCTCTTGGGCTCCCTTATCATGGATGCTACAGTCTGTGTCCTCCAAGAAAATCTTCAGGTTCTGCAGGAATTCATGGTTGTCTTCTCCAGCAAATTTCTGACCAAAAGTCTGTGAAAGTCACCCTGGGTTAATTGCTGAAGGGGAGGTGGGTGTTACAACTCACAGGGTGTCCCATCTCAATGTCCAGCCAGAAGGGACACACTGCAATGCCCAGTGCCACTTGGGGCTGAGCTACTCCACAGCTCTTCCCTGGGACCACTTCCATCCTCCCAGCTGGGAGGACGGCTTGGGATAGACCATTTGGGAGAGCCCTGTATGGGTTCCCAAAGACCACAGCAGTGATGGAGCCCCGATGCACCTCGTTGTCCTCATTGGTACTGTGACTGTCAGGGGGCAGGTGACCCACTCACTGCACCAGGTACTGGAGCTTTTCCTCCACCCCGCTGGCCTTGACAGCATCATCCTGGAATCGGAGAGAGAAGAACAACTTTGGTGGGGAAAACGAACCACAGAGGTGGACTGTGTCTCACCAAATGTCATTGTACTGTGCCGTTGCACCACCAAGCACTGACTTGGACCGTGCTCATGCCTTCACTGTGCAAGGACCTGCCCAGGCATGGTGATGCCATGCAGATGGGCGAAAAGGCTGTGGATGCTGTTTTCAAACTGAGACAGGAGCTCCTAATTCCTCAGCATCTGGGTTTGCATCTGCTCCAGCTAAGCCTCTTCCTTCTGCAGGTAAATCCTCATCTCCTCTTCCAGTTTCCTGGAGCCAATCACAATCACAACAATCCATACAACTGCACAGGGGTGCAGAGCCACCCCAAAGCTGTTGTAAAAGCTGTTTCGTTTGCCCCCCACCTCTGCAGAGCAGAGATACTACCTGCAACCTAGCTCCATGCTGCTGGTACCATTTCCCACACCAGGCAAGGAGCAAGGGTCCTCCTGTTGCCACAGTGAGACCTATGGGTGCTCTGCCAGGACCAGAGCTGGGGGAGCATCCTACTTAGAAAACCCCCTGGTGCAGGAGGATGGAGAAAGGGGTGCCCTGTTGGGACATTCATGATGCATGTGTCCCCACCAAGGGTGATTGCCTAGCGTTGGCCTTACATGAGCGTCTTCTCAGTGTTGTTCTCCATCTGATGAATCACCTGGGGCAGAGATGAGGTGACCTACACGCACACGCACACATACACACATATAGAGGGACGCTGTGTGATTAGTCCAGCACCCACCCAAGGGGTTCAGGGGTGGGATTGAAGTCCCCTGTGAGTGCTGCCACCCCAGGGTTCTGGGTATCTGCACCTGGATCTGTTTGTCATCAACCTAAGCATCCTACCCAGATTGTACTCTCCAGGACATCATCAGTCCCTTGTCAGGATGAGATCTGGGAGAGTTTTGCTCTGAGGGAGCTGGCTGGGCTAAGAGAGGTGAGCATCTGCTGATGGCAGTGGTGGGGCAGGCTCAGGGACCCTGCATAACCCAGATCTGGGGCTGGGCATCAATAAAATTGATCAGAGGAGCAGGTACATGTGATGTGTTGAAACTCATGTCCTTCCATATTCAGAAGGTTTTTTGTTAAAACAAATCAACAACACAGAAAAGCCTGGAAGGAAGAACCTCTATGACAATACTGCCCGTCACTCAAAGGCAGCTTCTATGAGCAGGTGCTTTTAGCGGCATCTTTCTGTCCACAACCCTCTGAGCGTCCGCTTGCTCCACAGAAGCAAAATGGATCCGTTTTTGCCCTTGGCATGAGGTATGTAACATCCACACCATACAAAGACCCTGCTGCAGAGTTCCTGGGGCTCTAGTGACAACCCAGGGATGCTTCAGGACAGCTCTCAGTGTCTGCAGGCTCTGTCACACAAATCGGTTTGGTCTGGGGCTATCCTACTTGCAGCAGGATGCTACACAGCTGCTGGAACGGAAGGGGACTGGAGTGTTGGACACTACCTACAGAGAAATTATCTCAGAGTCAGTAGCCAGAGTGGAAAGGAAGTAATGTAGTAGAAGTCGGGTGCTGTAAGAGAAGTGTAGCCTGGTCTGGTTGTGTGGCTGAGTCACTAAGACTGCACAAGTGGAGTATGACCTGCTTAACTGGGACAGAAAGGGTGCTGTTTAAAAGGATATTTATAGTCTAGCTGGTTCCACATGTCCTTTGGGCCCTTGGGATGCCTAGGAAACAAAAACACGACCACCACGTATTTCCACACTGCGTGCGTGCTCCTGGGACCCAACCACAAAGCTGCAGAACCTATAGACAGTAGTTTCACCACAGAAATGTCACATCTTCTGGACAAGAGTGAGGGTTTGAACAACTAAACTTGTCAAGGTTAGTTAAATAGATGCCATGCATCCTTCTGGGGGATGTCTTAGAGCCAGCAGTAGCTCAGTCAGCATCTGAAAAACATTGTGAGTCCTGCCCCCCAGCAAGGAGTTAACATTTTTAAAAGCAAGAGGTAATTTGTCTTGCATGGTATGATTTAGTCATGGGTTTTAACCACAGTATCCTGCTTCAAGCAAGGCAGCAGCTTCCAGATTGTGAGACAAATGTCAGCACCGGGGTTTTTTTAACTGCCAACCAAACGGCTACTTTATCTAGCAAAACACTCCACAGGGTTTCTTCCTAGTATTGGTGAGTGGAAAACCAGCAGGCTGTTCTCTCACTTTCGGGGGTCTGTAAATTAATGCTCATATTGCTCCTTGTCTTAACCGTTTTAGCTTAAGACACATGTCTCTTTTTTGCTATAATCCACAGTTTTGAGCCTGAGGAATTTGAAAGGGCTGTGAATAATTAAAATTTCTTTAAATCCAATAAATATGCCAAAGAGTCTCTGTCTTTCCCTGTTGAAAGCCCAAGAAAGACAAATTGAAGAAAAAGGAAATCTAGGCTGTAACAGCTGGCTTTCTAGTTCTCAGTAGTCACTGGATAGGACAGTCGAATTTCAACATTTCCACTCAATTTTCAGAAGAAAGGGCAGAGTCTAAACCAAGCATAACAAAACTTTATTGTGTTGTATATTAAGGAAAGCTAAAATGCAGGTATCAAAGAAATAACAAAAGAGGAAAATGTTCTAAAGAAGGAATGGAAATGAAAATCCTACTGTATACCTGTCTGAAGTGAGTTCCTTAAGGTCCAGTGGAGATCTATAGTTACCTGCACTAGAAAATTGCCACTAGTAAAAGCTTCTGAAAATGAAAACTATATAATGCTCCTTTTATGCCTGGGATCCCTAAGCAGAACAGCATTACTTCTGCAGACAATAACTTACGGTATTTTTAAAGCACAGTAAGTGTAAAGTTCAATATTAAGGTTTCAAAACTACCTAAGCAATTTGGATTCTTCAGTGCAATGGATACGGGAGTAGAAGAGCGAACTTCCTGGGTAGCAGAGGGATGAGGGAAATTTTTGATGAAAATAAGAAATAACAAAAATTATTCTAACAATGAAACTAAAGTGGGTAAGAGTTCAGCAGTACAAACTGTCTAAGAAGGCTTCCAGATGGTGGTAACTGAAGAGCACCTTCATGAAGGGACTCATAGATCTACAGGAACTGGTGGGAGAGTTGATTCTTTAGATGTTTATTAGTAGCAAAGCCGATGAATGGTATTTCAATTGTCCTGCTATGTGTTCTTTCCTGCTGTTCTTCAGCCCATGGCTGGCTTATTTACCCGGTACCTGAAAGAGCAAACAATGTTTGGTTTAAATTCTTATTCACATCTGATGCAGTGGTGCTGAGTTTCTGTTGTCCTAGAACACATTGGATGATATTTTTTGGTCATTTTGGCTACTTTTCCCCATCCCCATTTTCACATTTGTTGGATTTTGAGATTCTTCTTTTATAGTTCTTGCTGATCTGGACATTTATCCAGACTTTGTTCTCTGCCACTTGAAACAATAAGCAGAAGATTTCTGATAGAACCTCAGATGATCTAGACTAGTCTGATGCAAAGGCAATTTGGGGATGAAGTGTAATTTGGGGATTACATTAATTTAGCCAGTGGAAACAGGAACAGCCGAACAGATGTCACACCTTGTGGGGTTACAGAAGGATGCAAAGCCAACCTGTCATGCCTTGAACTTGCCATCTGTGTTCCCAAGGACTGAATGATATGTTTCCTACCTCAGAAGAGAAACAGCTTGATACTCATGATTACATTGAAGGCCATGCTTTTGGCTAGCAGGACTCTCAAACCCAACACAGCCATGAACAGCATATTCACTTTCTTCATTTTGACACCTGCTTTGAAAAGAAGAAGAGGGAAGAGTCTTGTTAATATCTGCCCCTCTCCAGGAAAAAAAAAAAAAAAGAAGAAGAAAAGAAAAGAAGAAAGAAGGAAAAGCCATACATCATAGATGGATGAGGGAAGCGGAAACAGGAAAAGATGACAGAGCAATCTATCGAGTGCAAGGAAGAGAGGAGATGTCTGCGCAATGAGGAATTTACTTCCCACTGCTGTTTTATCCCATGGAAATTTATCAGCTCTTTAGTCTATTAGCCTGAAACAGCAGGTTATTTCTGAAAAGTATTTCCAATTCTGACATTTCTGCACTGGAGAAAGCAATTTTTGATGTTTTGATATTGAGTCCACAAAAAAGTGCAGCTTATTGCTTAGTCAGTACCTACAATTCAGACATTTCTGTAGTGAACACCATACATTTTCCTGCACTGTTACTGAATCCCCCATAAAGTAACCATACTCTCCTTTTGCTTTAGAAAACTAACCTTTTGTAGAGGCATCTGCGGTGTTGCAAGAATTAACGGTTTCAAATTCTTCAGTTTTCTCTTCTGTTGAATAATGAAGAGCCACTATAAATTGTATCCAAACTGTATAAACCAAAAAGTACTCAAAACATGCCTATATCTCTTTTCAGAGTGGTAGATAAGCGGTATCAGAGAATCAGATGACAGATCATTAATTCTGACATTAACTTGAAGAGAAAAATTAGCTTTCTACATCCTTTTTCCACAGGATCGTTGAGTTTTATTTTTCTCTCCCTTTTGAAATGAACTTTGCCATAGGAAAAGAATAATTTTAAAACTGATCAAAAATAACCAAAAGATTTAGGAGGAAAAAAAACATATACTTTTTTATTTAGTGTTTTCATAAAAGTTATTGCAAGCTTTCTTCTATCAGGCATGTATGCTCATGTCCCTGGAATTAATTTGCCTTAGATAAAGGTAGACTCGCAAATATTAGAGGGTTTTTTTCAAGGATAGGTTAGGGTTCTTTTTTTCTTTCTTTCTTTGGGAAGAAAACTCCAAGTGCTTAAATAGTTGAATTAAGGGCATGTATGCTAGATTCTTTTGCATATCTTGTCTCCCTCTAACTAACTGCCTAAATATCTTTCTGACTGTACTTACTAGTTCCTCTCAAAAGGCAAGAAAAAATCTTGGAATATGTATCTCCCAGAATCACATTGTGTTTGGATCACAACACTGTACCTGGCAGAATTATGCTGGTTGTAGTCTTGTTCCCCTTGTGCGTAGCCTTGCAGATCACAGCTGCATCTGGTTCCACTCCAGCTACTTTCACGGTACTGTATGTCCCCTCAGATGTGACAAGAGGTGCCTTCAGATCATACACAATGTCACTCTTGGGTACATGAAGGCTGATGTTTTTAGGGTAGAAAGTCATCGCCAAACAAGCCGTGTTCAGTTTGTTGTCATATTGCTTGGGTTCCTTTGATTTAAGCACAATGACTTCTGGGGCAGATTCTTCTTGTCTCTCTGAAAAAGAAGCATTTTCACAGAACTACAGAATCACAGGATTATTGAAGCTGGAATAGACCTCTGAGATCATCAAGTCCAGCCTATGACCTAACACCCCAGTATCAGCTAGACCATGGCACTACGTGCCACATCCAGTCTTTCCTTAAACACCTCCAGGGATGGCAACTCCACNCCAGCCACTCCTCCCCCAGTCTATAGCGCTGCCTGGGGTTATTGTGGCCAAAGTGTAGGACCCTGAACTTGATCTTCCTGAATCTCATACCGTTGGCCTTGGCCCACTGACCCAGACTGTCCAGGTCTCTCTGCAGCATCTTCCTACACTCCAGCAGATTGACACTCCCCCCAACTTGGTTTCATCTGTGAATTTACTAGTGGTAGACTCCATCCCCTCATTCAGGTTGTCAATAAAGATGTAGAATAGAAGTGGGCCCAGCACTGAACCCTGGGGGACACCACTGGTCACTGGACACCAGCTGGATGTGGCACCATTCACAACCACCCTCTGTGCCCGCTCATCCAGCCAGTTTTTAACCCAGCGCAGGGTGCTCTTGTCCAAGCCGTGGGCTGCCAGTTTTTTCAGGAGGATGCTGTGGGATTTTGGATCATCATTTTGGGATGATCTATTTTCTGCATACTTTTCTGAGAGCTAAATCATCTATAGTTCAGATATAGCCCAGACACACCTGTCTCCTGACAGCTGAGTGTCTTTCTGTATTTATTTATTCCTCCAGTTTCCCAAAGAGCAGATGAAAGACATAAAAGGAGTATAAGGGTGGGGATTGCATTGGAGCCTCTAATCCTGTGTACTCCTGCTTGTTTTTACCAGAACTCTCCCTCTCAAAGTGAATTCCTTTAAGTGAGGGACCTTGAAATGAAGAAGGGAACTTTTAAGAATACAACAAAAATGACAATATTAATTTTGAACTGATAACAATTTAGATACTAAGAAGTACATTTACTTCAAGGGTAGCCTTATATGCTTGTAACATGATAGGTATTAAAAAATACTTTTTTTTTTTTTTCCAAAAGTCTTTTACCTGATGAGGCTAAAAGGCTTAACCACAGTACACAGGGAGAGAAGACAGTTTGCTACTCCGCTCTACAGTGCTGTTCCAAAGAGTGAGAGTACTTCCAGATATAAAATAATACTGCTAAGTGGAAAATGGAGTTAAACCTTTTATTTACAGATGTTCAGTCCCAAGACATTTGTTTTTTTCCAAATTCCATTCTTAGGAAATTTCTATAATAGTTCTATGAGGAACTTGTCCCAGGCACATAAACCTCTCTTAACAAGTGAAGAGTGTTATGTGAGCTCTGGAGAGAAATGCAAGTCATGAGACCATCTGACTGCAAAATTAGGAGCTATCCTAAAGAACAACACTGGGATGCCTAACAGAGGAGTTTAGTGCCATTCTGGCTACATCATTTATTCTGTCTTCTCTCTGGCTGTGCCTTCAGAAAGAAACACATCTCTTGCAGATCCTTAGGGCATCTTTGTGCCCTGTGTGTATGTGTGTTAAATTCGTATGGTGCACAAAAAGCAGTTAATCTACTTATGCAAACAATTAAACTTCTTTTTCCTTTCAGTCTTAAAAAATCACAAAAATTGGCTGTGTATTCCATCCTCTTGTGGATCTTGGCTTCCTCCAGTGGGAAGTATATAGGGAATGAACCAAGTAATTCCTTAGCTATTACTGAATTCTCAGGAGATGTTTCAAAAACTTTGTAGCGATTAGATGATCTTTTCTATGGCTTTCATGCTTGCGTGTTCTCAGGAGGCCCAGCTCCTCTGGTGTTCTTTAGCTGTTTTAAGTCCTTTTTAATATTTTTTGCAGAAAAAGACCAAACAACAAAACAACAAAAACAACAACAACAAAAAACACAAACAAAAAAACCCCCACAACTCCCCTGCCAAAAAAACCACTAAAAAGGATCAGGATACCAGCAATCTAGAAACCTGGAAAATCTGTTCTGATTTTAGAGGAACCAATAGTTTCTGAAGTCTACTTGTTTGAGGAGAGACTTTTTTTTCCCTCTTTCCTGAAGGAGTCATCAGACTTATATAACATTCAAAATTCAGTTTGTTCTAAAAAGTATGCAAGATACTTTCTGAAAGTATCTTGTGTATAAATGGAACCTCACCTTTGCTTGTCTGAAAAGGCAATGCCATTACTTAGGCTCATACACTCCAATACCTTTTGTTGGTTTGTTGTCATGATAGAATACCTTTTGTATCGTTAACTGGCAAGTTTATGTTACTACAGATTGAGGTTGAGCTGATGGAAGTTGGCAGTATCTGTCCTACTTCTGCAAATTATATTTTCAAAACAGTATCTTTGTATGTCTTGCTCCCGCAGTAACTGGAGCTGGGTTTTTCTACCCCAAAATAGGCATGTAAGCTCCCCTAAAGATGTAAAGGCAGCTCTATGGCTGAATGTAGCTTGCAGATGTGAGCTAGCACTGAAGAGAGTCCCGTGTCTGTCTGGGGAGTGTGTATATTCAAGTGGTAGTATGCAACTGAATGTTTTAGGATAATAAAAATCAATCTAACGAACTCACCCATTTCCCCACCTTTCATGCTCTCACACAAAATCTGGGGAAGATGGTCCACGCTCACAAAGACCATGTTCACAAGAGTGCCATTTCCAATTATAAAAGGGTTTCTTACATTTCAAGAAGTTGCTGCAAAATCTAACACACCCTGTCTTTCCATAGTAACTACCTTCTCCTGAAACTCTTTACATCTCCTTTTTCCATTCCACACGTCTTAGTGTTACCCAAAAGAAAGCAAGCAGCTACTTTCACCTCATACTGAAGCTAGGCTAAGACATCACTCCCACTGGGTAGAAACAAGAGTCTTAAATTTAGCTGTGCAGCTATGGGAGGAGGTGAGGATTTGTGGAGTAATACTGATAGTTAGGAAACTATCTTTGTTGTTCCTGAAAAGCTTTGTTAACTAAAGATGACCTGGAGAATTCAAACCCCTGGTTAAAGAATGCACGTTCAAGAGATCCAAGGCAGCAGAAAATCCTCATTATGCTCTCACATCCCTTTGTCCACCCCACCATGAACTTCAGAAACAAATTAGTACTAAACCAAGTGGGACTTACTTGGCTCAACTGAGAAGGCGATCCCAGTTCCAAATACAAGCTTGTCTGTTGCCACTCTGTTTGCCCATAGTCAAATGAACCCACTTTCCTCACCATGCTCTAGTGGGGCGTAAAATCAGGGAATACAATGCCAGCAGTTTGTTCAAATGATCCATCCATGGACTGTCATGAAAGTGCTCCAAAATCACCATAATTTCCAAAATCATGAGAGTAGAAAACAGCTTCAGAGTAGAGTGACTTCAGCAGCTTGATCCAGGCCAAATCTTTTAAACCCCTTTTCTCTTTTAGCTCAATAAGCAATGCACTTCCAGAATAAATGCTCATAAGAATTTTCTAGTTCTGCTCTTCAATAAATTCCCTTTTACCTTTCTTTCTCAAAATATATTGTTCCTTTTGCAGTCTCAGGTTTTTGTATGAGACCTTATAGTGTTTCTATCACTGTGCAACTCCAAGTTCTCAACACAGTGATATACTTGGTTACAGAAACAGCCTCTTCCTTCCGTTTTACTGTATTGTGCTTCTTACGAGCCAGATAGTCAGATACCTTACATACCACATGAAGAAATCACATAGGCTAAAATAAGGACCTGAAGGTGGGTCAAAAGAGAGGATCTGAACCTGCTTGGGACCTGTAGGATTATAATGTAGGATTACAATGTTGCTCTGAGAAGACTTTGATTTTAGCCTAATGAAAAAACAGAAGTTGTTTTTCTACAGCAATTAGCAAAACTCTTCAGAGTTGCAGGAGTGTTCTGTTTTAGGGAATTTTGGGTTTGGTTTGTTTTGTTCATTCACTTTGAACTACTTTTTCATTGCCCAAGAAGAAGAGACATACACTTAGCCTGGGGTTTTAGAGTTGTCTTTCTGGATGGGCCAGTGCTGAGGGTCATTTGGTGCCTCAGAAAGTCTTTATCATGGTTTTAGTATCTTCAAAAGTGGAAAAGAAATTTTTCTTTATTAGGTACAGATATATTGTTTCATGAGAGGAGTTATTAAATAAGGATTTTGCTCTGGATGGTGCAAAGATGATTGATCCAATCCTGCATAATGGACAAGTTCTGCATCCTTAGTGCCACCTGCACCTAAAGACTTGTGTGAAGTATAAAATGCAGATGAAGATAAATTTTGTCTGAATATATTCTCCATGTGTAGGCCAGACAGCAAAGTAGCTGCCACTCCAGTGATTCCTAAGGACACAGAGCTGTGGTGGCTGGGTACTGTCTGACTGTTACTGAAGATGCTGTAGAAGATACCCTTGCAATGCAGGGATGGAAAAACAGTCACGTGATACAAGTAAATTACCTTTAATTAAAAGATTGATCACTTGTCATTTGCACTAGGATAAGTGTATGAGTATTTCTGCATCTAGATAGTGTTTAAACAGAACAATTCTTGAAAATGGACATGTCATGGTTCTCTTACCCTGAGGTAGTAACTCTAAGCTAATCACATGTTAACAGCTTTATAGGGAAAACCAGACGACATGGGTACAGATGGGTGTGGATGGAGTACCAGATAAATAGGATTTAGACTGCTCTCTAACTGTTAGGAAGTCAGAAGAGGTCGAGAAAGGAGGAAGTTTTATTAACATCCCGGGGGAAAAAAAAAAAAAAAAAAAAAAACAATTACATTTGCAGGAAGATGATAAGGCAATTGTGAGGTAGGGTAGGATTGATCTATCGAAGTGAAACGGACAGCAAGAGGAAAGTGTGTAAAACTGTTACTCTGATCATCTACCAAAGTGGTATTGAAAGTCGGCAGCCAGGGTTAACATACACCAAAAAGACAGTGGGAGCTGCTGACCACAGCATAAAGAGGCGACTGATGGAAATGGCTCACGAGTAGATGGGCCTGCTCTCTACCCTGAAGCTATCAGTTGCCTGGGTGATTTCAGGCAAGCTCTAAGGCCTCCTTAGAGTTTAGGAGCAATGGAGACTCTGCAGCTCCCATGTTCCACAGCAACTGATATCCCATGAAATTGTTTCAGAATGAATTAATTAACTTAGATTACCCGTGACAGTGAGGTAAACTGGTATAGTGAGAAACTCAGAAAACATGCCTTGAAGTGGTCTCTGAGGATCATAAAATCACAGAATCCTTTAGGTTGGAAAAGACCTTTAAGATCATTGAGTCCAACCATTAACCCAGCACTGGCATATTCACCATTAAACCATGTTCCTAAGCACCGCACCTACATGTCTTTTAAATACCTCTAGGGATGGGGACTCCACCTCTTTCCTGGACAGCCTACATCTCTTGTGCTATTGCTTTTTATGTGAGAGAAGAGACTCACCTCCAGCTGCTCCTCATGCTCTAGACATTTCACCAACTTCACTGCCCATCTTTGGAGGTGCTCCAGCACCTCAATGTCTGTCTTGGATTGAGGGGTCCAAAACTGAACACACCAGTCAAGGTGCTGCCTCACCAGTGCTGAGTGCATGGGGCCAATCACTTCCCTAGTCCTGCTGCCTACACTATTTCGTATACAAGCCAGGATGCCATTGGCCTTCTTGGCCACCTGGGCACACACTGTCTCATCTTCAGCTGACTGTTTACCAACTCCTCCAGGTCCTTTTCTGCTGGGCAGCTTTCCAGCCACTCTTGCTCAAGGCTGTAGCATTGCAAGGGGTTGTTGTGACCCAAGTGTAGGACCCAGCATTTGGCTGTGTTGAACCTCATACAGTTGGCCTCAGCCTGTTGATCCAGCCTGGCCAGATTCCTCTGTAGAACCTTCCTACCTCATCTAGCTTCCAAGGCCTGCATTTGAGGTAGTCACCTGAATGCTGTGGAGAAAGTCATGACCCAAGTACAATTGATGAAGCTATTTTGTCTGGCAAATGACAAATTTCTTCTTAGAATCGCTTGTTTCTCTGTAATGCATACAAAGGGGACACAATGAGTAACTTTTATGGAAACTTCTAAACTATAGCAGGTAAAAACCTATCTGCTGAACTGGTACTGGTAATCATATGTTCAAAATCAAGTGCTCTTGGACCATATTTGAGTGCAAGAAAAACTGGCATGGCATATAGCGATTGCTTGAATTACAGTCAGCACGAAATACGTTCTTCAGGATGCAGTTGTTTGTGGGAAGACGGCACTAAGAGGAAGTGTTGCACCTTCGGGCTTTTCAGGAAGTCAGTTTGTGTTGGGTGATTCAGTCCCCTTCAACCACTGTGAAACCTACTCCACACAGTGATGAATACTCGTACAAAAACATTTCAGTGTCAGGTGACACCCTTTCTTTGATGTCTTTTGTCTTCCTCTACTCTTTCATTGCTGGATAATCAAATCACACAGCAATTGCCATAAATCAAAAATAGCATTGACAGCATCACCTTTACGGTAGATTAAGGTGACAATACGACTCTCTTTATTCATCGCCCATACTTAGTGACACTGAATATGGATCAATTTGGATTGTAAGACTCCTTTTAATTCAAATTGCTTCATTCCAGATTTTTTTTTAATAAAGTTCTAGATTTTTAAGGTAGGATATTTTCTTAAGGATGGCAAGAACCAGCTGTCCCACACACATTAACTGTCAGTTTCATTTTTTCTTACATATTAGTACTGTTCTGGACCTAAAATTATTTCTATCTCTAGAAAAATGTGGTCTAGTGATTAGGGATGCTGGGATGAAGGTTGGACTAGATGATCCTGGAGGTCCTTTCCAACCATAGTGATTCTATGATTCTATGGTTCTAATATCTCCTCCCAGTTTTGTGTTATCTGCAAGCTCATTGAGGGTGCACTATGTCCAGTCATCAAGGTTATTCATGAAGAAGTGAAACCGCATCAGAACTATTCCTGATCCTTAAGGTAGTAATGCCTCCAGATGGCCTTCATGCTGTCGATCATAACTGTCTGAGATCAGCTGTTCAGCCAATTTTCAGTCCAACACATTGGCCATTCATTTAGCCCATACGTAATCAATTTGTCTGTGAGACTATCATGGGAGATAATATCGAAAGCTTTCCTAAGATGAAGGTAAACAACATCCACTTCTTTCCCTTTCCCACCAAGCCAGTCATCTCATTGGAAAAGGCTCTCGTACGTCCCTACACAGCTGCCCAGTTGTTATACAGTGTCCCTCTACTCTTCCCAGAATACCTCTTTCTGCTTCTACTCCCTGTGCATTTCGTTCTTGCCTTTGGGTTTGACCAGCAGGTCTTGACTCAGCCATGCTGGTCTCTTGTCTTCCTTGCCTGATTTCTTACACCTGGGGACTGGGAGCTCTTGGGCTCTATGAAAAGTGTCCTTAAAGATCTGCCAGGTCTGTTTGGCTCCATTATCCCTGAGGGCAGTTTCCTAGGGTGTCCTATTGACTAACTCCTTCAACAGCTGGAAGTTTGACATCAACCACAAGTTTCCCTTTTGTTGCCTTGGTCTCTAATTCTTACCCATAGGCTTTTGACCTGCTTGTGGCTATTCTTCAGTGACAGCTCTTCACATGCTATCCATTTCTTGATGTAGAGGACAACACCTCCACCCCTCCTTCCTTGCCAGTCCCTTCTGAACCACCTTTAGCCATCGATAGCTGCACTCCAGCTATGGAAATCGCCCTGCCAAATTTCAATAATGGCAACCAGCTTGTAGCTTTCTAGCAATGTGGTGGCTTCCAGCTTCTCCTGTTTGTTGCCCGTGCTGCTGTGCATTAGTGTAGAGGCACTTCAGCTAGACTGTTGTCTGTGTCACCTTCCTCAAGAAAATCCCCATAATACCTTGAAGGTATTTCACTGATGTTTCCTTGTTGGCTCCTATTACCTAAGGAACCCTGGCTCATCTCCGTAAGATTCCAAGTGTGCTGCAGTGTCCACAGCATGCCTCAGAGCAACAGGCCAAGGACCTTCACTAGCACTCCGTCCCTCTAATCAGGGTGTATGATCCCACATCTTATCACAGGGAACCCTGATATTATCCCACTCCCCCTTAAGTCTAGTTTAAAGCCCTGTCAATGAGCCCCACAAGCTCCTGAGCAAAGACCCTCTTCCCCCTTTCAGAAAGGTGAATCCCACTAGACGCCAGCAAGCCTGGTGCCATGTAGGCCATCCCATTATCAAAAAACCCAACACTGTGGCAGTGACACTAGCCATGAAGCGATATATTAGTAGACCGAGTCTGTCTCTTTCTTCCAACGTCACTGCCTGCAACTGGAAGGAGAGAAGAAGAAATAGCCTGTGCCCCAGAGTACTTTGCCAACCATCCCAAAGCTCTGAAGTCTTTTTTAATCACTCTTGGACTATATATGGGTTGCAGCTTCATCTCCAATCACATGGAAGATTAGTAACGGGTAATAGTCCGAGGGCTGTACCAAGCTAGGAAGTTTCCTAGTGATATCCTTAGCTGGGGCCCCAGGGAAACAACAGACTTCCCTATGAGGAGGGTCTGCCTGGCATATTGCACCCTCTGTTCCCTTCAGAAGAGAGTCGCCTATGACTATAATCCTTCTTTTTCTTCCTTATGGAGGTGCTTGTGATATGGAGGATAGGCCTTTCTGACCTTGGAGACGTCTCTGGTGTAGATGGACTGTCATCCACATCCTCCATTGACTGGCCTTCCACATCCAGAGCCTCATACCTGTTGTACAGAACGATCTAAGGGAGAAAGATGGGAAAGGAGGGGTTCACCTGATGCCCTGAGTGAGGACTTGACTCTATTAATTTCTTTCATTTAGGCTGCTGCCTTCAGCCTGGTGAGGGGAGGATATATGGTCTCCTCGATCCTGGGTAGTTTCTGGTGGGTGCTTCTGTTTCTGTCTCAGGGAGGGCAGAACTTGGCTCCCACAGTTTCTCTCTTGCTCAACCTCCCCGATGCTCCTTAACCTTTCCACATCTGCTCAAAGCTCTGCCACCAGGCTGAGCAGGTCATCCACCTGGTCACAATGAACACAGTTGTTCTCAATACTGCCATCTATTACCCTTGAAAGGTGTTGACACTCTCTGCAACCTGAAATCTGGATAGCTGCACGTTTTTGTGAGAGAAATACGACCAGTAATACCATATTGTTCCAAAACTGATAGGTAATAGTGTCAGAAATATCATATTCAGGTATGAAAGTAACAAAATTGTGACCAATGAGAAAAAAAGGTAATTAATGGCAAGTTGTTTATTTGACGGGAGAATGGGAAGGAAAAATTGGAGCTGGAAAGGTGGCTAAAAGCTATGTTCCAGAAAAGAAAAAAATGGAGAATATGGCATGGAGTTGGGTAGAGAACTAGCCAGTGAGTAGTGTAAGAGGCATGAAGCAGCCATAAGTCTGGACCAGGTACTGGAGAAACGAGGGGATCTGAGACTTGGCTACTAGCAGGAGAGGGCAGGAAGATTAAACCAGAGTACTGGCCAGAGGTCCAGACCGGCCAGCAGAGAGACCCTTTTGCATATGAGGCAACTGGGAGAGCAGGGGGTGCAGGGCCAGCTACTGCATAGACTGGATGGCTACGGTCAGTTCCTGGCAGCAGGGGCATAAAGCAGGCATCTGTGGGTGAATGGGTCTGAGAACCAACAACCCAAGTGAGACTGGGGGCCTTAGAGGTGTGAACAACTGCTGGATAGACCTGAGTGCCTAAGGCCAGCTACTGTAAATCTCCACAGCGTGTATATGTGGATATATGCACATATGTACATGTTTTCACTTAATGGACTTTCATTCTGATCAGTCAGAGAGGGAAATAGTATCAGGCTAATTGTGCTGTTCATAATTGCATAAGCGCTGCATTCTCTGTGCTTCCTGATCAGTGAGGTCAGCCACGTATATATTGTATGCTATACGTGCTCAGCCTCGACACAAGTCTGACCTGGAAACCACAGAAGCCAACACAGAATCGGAGAATGGTTGAGGTTGAAATGGACCTCCAGAAATCATCTGGTTCAGTTCCCCTGCTCAAGCAGGGCCACATAGAGTCAGAGGCCAAGGACCACGTCCAGATGGCTTTTGAGGAGGAAGGACTCCACAAACTCTCTGGGCAACTTGTGCCAGTGCTTGGTCACTCTCACAGTAAAAATGTGCGTTATTAAGTTCAGAAGAAATCACAGTTTCTGTTTGTGCCCACTGCCTCCAGTCCATTGGAAATGAGCCTGGCTTCGTCCTCTTTACACTATTGCTTCAGGTAGTTATATATTGATAAGATCATCCCCTGAGCTTTCTCTTCTTCAGGCTCAACAGTCCCAGCTCTCTCAGTCTGTACTCATAGGAGAGATGCTGCAATCCACTGATCACGTTTGCGTCCCTTCACTGGACTCTCTCCAGTATGTCCATGTCTCGCATACTGGGGAGCCCAGGACTGGACACAGCTCTCCACGTGTGGTGGTCTCTCCAAATGCTGAGGAGGATTCCCTTCTTCAACCTGCTGGTAATGTTTTGCCTAATGCAACACAGGATACTGTTTGCCTTCTTTGCCTTTTTCCTTCCTCTTCTCCACCACCTCTATGCCCTCAGAGGCACTTCCCTCTCTCCTGATGCTTGCAGGCTCCTCTGACCCTAAAAGCCCCTTCAGCCCATAGGTCTCCCTGTGCAGTGAGGTTTGACACATGCTGCTGCAGACTAGCATTGCTCAGGCCTCACCCTAGGTCTAGTACGTAACAAAGCATTCATCCACTCCCCTATACACAGAGCTGTGGGGGCAACTAGTCCCCAGGGGTACAACCCCCTTCTTTACAGGAGGGGGCTGGACTGGCAGCTTGGAACAGATTTGGGCTGCAGAGAGAAAGAGCCACGTGCCCTCCTGTGGCCTTTACGCTGGCTCCACAACATCCCTGCCCAGAGAGATGGCCCTGCCCCATTCTCATGTGACTGAAGGAACGTCAGGGTAGCTCTGAGGATGAGGTGGTGATGGTAGCTTGTGAGGAGGTCTGCGAATGGAGGCCAAAAGTCTGTGCTGTGTGAGGGGTTTGGGGGTTGACCTGCCCATAGGACTTACATATGAAATTTTATTTCTAACTTCCATTATACACATCACATTTTACTGCAAATTCCATTGTCCGTGGATAGGTTGGGAGTTCCAACATTTATTAATCCCAAACCTCACTGATATTTCACAGAGCAAGTACAGGAAACTGTCATTTGGAGAAAGAGTCCAGTCACCACAGCAGTCCTCCTCCTTTCTGTGCTGCCTCGGCCTCCAGTGGTGTCACTGTGTGCTGCCTGGCACAAAAATAGGTGGCTGTGTCTAAGGCTGTAAGGGCATGCAGCTGCAGGGAGATCTTGGCTTTGTCTTTATCTGCAGAGATGGTGACTCGACCTTGGAAAGGTGGGGCATGGCCTGTGTTATTTCCAAAAGGATAGATCCAGCCCAGAAATTGCAGCTCCCCTTCTGGGGCCTGACGGACGCAATTCCAGTCATATCGAGGGCTATCCAGAGGTGCTCCTGTTATAGTACAGGTGAGTGGAAGTGATCCACAGACCTTCCCCTCCTTGGGACCAGATGCCACCATCTTTATCAGGGAAAGGGTACCTGGAAAGACAGTAGACCATCCTCAGGTTGTAGGGTGCACAAAACCAGAATTTTGGCATTTTGTTCCAGGAGTTATCCCTGGAGGCAGTGGCTTGCCCAGACACCACAGATCAGTGGGTTTTTGTGCTGCCCAAAGGAGTGCTGATTCAGAAGACACATGAGGATCAGGGTAACTGATAGTAAACATGCCACATCTTTAAACATCAATCCAGAAGTCTGGCAGGAGAGCATGGAGTCCCCAGCCATTCTCAGTCCTCTCCCACCAGCATCCCATCTGAAAAGGGGAGATTATTTCCATGAAAGGATTCATCTTATGTAGAAGTATTTAGAGTTGGGCAGTAGTGAGCCAAGGCGTGCAGGGGCAGCCTAAGCCTGCTCAGTCCCAGCCTCTTTCCCCTTCCCTCATGGTTCTCACCTCCCAGCAGTGCTGTGCAGGACAAGGTCAGGAGCCTTCCTCCCTTCTGTTTTGGGGTAGGTAGAAGAGAAATTAAACCCCAAAGGGACACAGAGAAGAGCAAAGCACAACTCCTGAAGGGAGAAGCAAGACCTGCGTTGGGTAGATGGAGCCTGCGGCCCTTCTGGTCTCCGCACACACACCCCAGCAGCATTAGGAACACCAGCCCAGGGGACAAACCAGTCTCAGCCACTGCTTGGGTAGAGGTGGGATGAGCATATTGAGCTCACCTTCGGTGCTCCTCTGCACCCTTTGTTGGACCGTGGTCCAAGTGTACCCTGCAGGAGTACAGAGCTGGGAATCTCCTGGGCCCTGCTAGGCTCTTCCAGCCCTGGCTCAACATAAAGACAGGCATCCCCTGCTCCTCTCCCTCTTCCCCAGCAGTACATCTCCTCTTCCTCCTCTTTCATCCACAGGAGCGTCTAGCTTGCTTTCCATCCTCTTTCCTGTGATGCTTCACACTGGCCCTTGTGTAGGGGAGATCGGTGCCCTGGGGTGGAAAATGAAGGGGCTGGAGGTAGAGGGCAGGCAGGAGCCCTCTGAACCTGTTAGTCCCATGGTGAGCAAAGACCCAGGGAGAATTTTGCCTGGTCCCTGCCTGGCTCCTGCAAGCTGTGCTAAGTCACCACATGCAGAAGTCATTGGTAGGCTTCTGAGGATGCAGGATGTGCAAGACCAGAGGTGTACTTTTGGAACTGCTCCTAGAGGTGGTAGCTTGCCTGTCTACAGCAGTCTCATATTGCCATGTGGAAGAACAGTGGTAGGTGTAGGAAACAAATGTAGAATCATAGAATTGTTAAGGTTGGAAAGCACCTCCAAGATCATCAAGTCCAGCCTTCTACCCAACGCCTCCATGACCACTAGATCATGTCCCAAAGCACCACATCCACCTGTTTTTTGAACACCTCCAGGGATGGTGACTCCACCACTTCCCTGGGCAGCTTGTTCCAATGCTTAACTACTCTTTCAGTAAAGAAATTCCTTCAAATATCTACTCTGAACTTCCTCTGGTGCAGCCTGTGGTCATTTCGTCTTGTCTCGTCCTTAGTTACTAGGAAGAAGAGGCCTCACTACAACCTCTTTCAGGTAGTTGTAGAGAGCAATAAGGTCTCCTCTCAGCCTCCTCTTCTTCAGGCTAAACAATCTCAGCTCCCTCAGCCTCTCCTCATAAAACATGTTCTCCAATCCGCTCACCAGCTTCAGAGCCCTCCTCTGTACCTGCTCCAGCACCTCAATGTCCTTCTTACACTGTGTTGCCCAGAACTGAACACAGTATTTGAGGTACGGTCTCATCAGTGCCAAGTACAGGGGCAGAATCCCTTCCTTCCTCCTGCTGGCCAGGCCATTTCTGATACAGGCCAGGATGATGTTGGCATTCCTGGCCACCTGGGCACACTGCTGGCTCATGTTCAGCCAGCTGTCAACCAACACCTCCAGGTTCTTTCCTGCCACGCAGCTTTCCAGCCACCCTTCCCCAAGCCTGTAGCGTTGCCTGGAGTTGTCGCAATCGAAATGCAGGGCCTGGCACTTGGCCTTGCTAAACCCCATACAACTGATGTTAGTCCATTGATCCAACCGATCCAGATCTCGCTGTAGAGCCTTCCTACCCTCAAGCAGATCAACACTCCCACTTAATTTCACGTTGTCTGAAAATTTAATGAGGGTGCACTCAATCCCGTCATCCAAATCATCCATAAAGCTATTAAACAGGACCAGCACCAGCACTGAGTACTAAGGAACACCACTTGTGACTCATCATCAACTGGATTTAACTCCATTTACCACAACTCTCTGGGCTCACCCATCTAGCCAGTTTTTAACCCAACAAAGAGTACTTCTTACCCCGACACTAAGCATCTGTTGGTACAAGTGAAACCCAAAGGTCAGAGGCCTGCCAGGAGAGGTGCATTGAGCCTCCAGGTGCTGTCAGATCCTTTCTACCTGCCACCAGCCACTCCAGAGCACTCATATCTACCAAGACACATGGCCATAGTCAAAGAAACAAGACAGGTGCAGGGTGCTCAAAGGTCAGAGTGTCCACTCAGCTGGACGTGGTGTTTGGTAGTGGGGAAGGAGCATGTGGGGAGGCTACAACCTGCTCCTCTCCCTTTTTACGCAGGAAAGTTAAAGCTCCAAATATGTCCCTGTTCTCACACAGAACCTTTCTCTCTTCATGGGCTGGATACCTCAATATATGGATAAATGAGATGTGACAGAGCAGGAATGCATGAGATAGGCATTACAGTGGGACATGGAAATACCTGGGCACAGAGTATTCCCTGTGTTCCTCAGAACTCTCTTGAGACTTGCCTTACCTCTTGCAGTTGCTAACAAGAGGAGACATGGCAGCATTAGGAGGATCCAGCCCCTGCTGCTTCTTCTGCAGCCAGAAGTAAGCCCAGAGCCAGCCTGAATCCCCACATTGCCACCCACAGCAGGACAGTGCAGGGCTGAGAAATACTCTGGGGATCTGGAGACAGGGGTCAGGATACAGTGGGAGAATAGAGCTCAGATCTGCCTTAGGTCAAGCAAGGGCCAGCTTGGACTCCTATCCCTTCCAGCCCTGGGGCTGCTGAACACCTCTTCTGTGCCTGCCGGTGGGGTAGTGGAGGGCTATGACAGATCTCCATCCTTCTACTGGTCCTCCAACCTCCAGATATCCTATGGGAGGGCAGGAAAAGGCAAAGTATTTTGGGACCACTACAAGTCCTAGGCAGAGTGAAACACAAAAAAACCCCCACATCCATGTCCTCTTCCCGGGAAATGAGGGGCTCTCACCTTGAAGGGCTGCAGCAAAGGTGATGACCAGCATCCACAGGAGCATTGCAGGCTTCCCTGGAGGAATTTGTATGGTGCACTGTGAAGAAAGAAAGTAAAATCGTGGGACTCAGAAGGACTCAGACCTTCTTCTCTTTGAGTCAGCAGGGAAATGTCCTGTCCTTTCAGCGCTGAATGCTCAGACTTCCTTGCAACCCCAGGGAGATTTGCAGCCTTCTCTGAACAACTCCCTGGCAGTTGCAGGTACTTCATACACTG
>VWZK01007843.1:448254-518575 GCA_013396935.1 Baryphthengus martii | reverse complement strand
GTCAAGTTCACTTCAGGGCTCGAGGTTCACTTTGGTCTGCTCTGGTGAGAGCTCGCCTGGAGTATTGTGTTCAGCTCTGGAATCCTCAGCACCAGAAAGACATCAACCTGTTGGACTGGGTCCAGGGGGAGGGCCACAAAAATGGTCAGGGGTTGAAGCACCTCCCCTATGAAGAAAGGCTGGGCTTGTTCAGCCTGGAGAAGGTTCGGGGAGACCCTACTGCAGCTCTTCAGTACTTAAGGAGGGTCTATAAGAAAGATGGGGACAGTCTTTTTTTAGCAGGGCTTGTTGTGAAAGGACAAGAGGTAATGGTTTTAAACTAAAAGCGGGGAGATTTAGACTAGATATAAGGAATAGATGTTTTAGAGTGAGTGTGGTGAAACGCCAGTACATGTTGCCCAGAGACGTGGTAAAAGCCCCATCCTGGGAAATACTCAAGGCCAGGATGGGCAAGAGCTCTGTGCAACATGATCCAGTTAAAGATGTCCCTGCTCACTGCAGAGGGGATGTACTAGATCAGCTTTCAAGATCCCTTCCAAACCAAACCATCCTATGATTCAGTGATGTACACACTGATCAAATCAGCTCTGCAGTAGTTGCCAAGTAGCTGCTTAGGCTGAAATTCATTAAGTCACTTAAGCACCTATTGCTTACTAAAATCACTTCCACACCAGGAAAACTTGCTATACGTCCAGGTTTTGCTATTTTTAGTTTCATTGCTCCTCTCTCTTCCAAGAGAATATATATCTATACACACAACTGTTGCAAGAAAGCTGAGAGCTGCTCACCCCACCAGACATTCTGAAAAAGCCTTTAGATAGCTGTTGCTCAAATTCCTACCATAACTATAATTTTACCTGGGAAGCAATGTAATTTGTGACATTTTTCAATTCTCACTAAAAGCGCAGGCAAATTACAATACTATCTGGAAATTAAATTTTAGGTTTAAGAACATTGAGTCTTATTAAAAGCACATTACAAGCCAAGCTGATTGTTTCAGTTGAGGACCTAACTAGTGCTTTGTGAGTAACCCCCAGACTAATTAACTGTCTCTGCCAGCTGCAGTTTTTGAACAAGGTACAAATACTAACTATTTTCTACTAATTTTAGTAATTTGGGTTGTTATTGTTCATTTACTGCAAATCATCCAAGCCCACAGAGCCATACAAGTAGCTGGCTATGTACAGCACTGACATCTGCTAATTCCTGTTACTCTTTATTACTCATACAAAATCCATTGGGATGAGAAAAATGACTGCTATCACCAGATACATATAAAAACTGATAATTTTGAGACAGTTACTTTTATATTCAGGATTGTAGATGACTAGGGGTACCTAAACAAACATCATTCAGAAACACACGTTAGCTGTTACTTTTTTGCAAACCTTTTTGTGATTATGTGAATGGAAACTTATATTTGAGGTTCATAGACTGATAACAGCAGACTCTCAGACATAAAAAGATATAAAGTAATTTTGTATATTGCAGATGCCCTATTGCGTAGGGTCGCTCAGATGGGACTCAGTGGAGTCTCAGTTTCTGCTATGCCAGTGATTTGCTCTTTAACCTGATGTCATATTATTTCTTACCACTCTTTGTCTTTGATTAAGGGAAAAGGATTACTTCTGCCTGTGCATTTGTACAGTACAGGTCCAAATAGGGCCCTGATTGTAGAGAAAACAAAACAATTAAAAATCACCTCTCCAACCATACAAAAATATCCATTCTGTACAGCCATACGGCATTACTGACTTTTAGATTTATAAACCTGTAGTAGCTGCTGTATATCTGCAATACACAATAAACAGGAGAAATCCAGTTATGTCAATAGTAATACTTAACCGCTGCAGTAAATACATGCCTTATCTCAAGCACCATGCCAGAAAGTTGCTTCTATCTGTGATGTGTAGAGAAGTAAAAATTACAGTCATTTAATTGATACAAGTGAATCTCTGAAGCCAACATATACAGAGATATCATCACCTAATCTATTAGAGCAGTATTGACATTTGCAGGAATTGCTTTCTGAAGATTAAGATGAAGCAAAGTTGGGATTGATTTAAGTATTCAAAAGGGGTTTTTATTCACTGGTTTTACACAGTAGCAACTGTCATTTCTGAAGGTTAGATGGATTTAAATTGATTTGAAATATAGAGTTGTTATTTAATTATCTAGCACAATTGCTGTATATGAAACATTGATTACTGTGAGAGGTTTCTGTGGCAAAAAGCTTACAGCAAAGAGAGATGGAAGTCAACAGATGAGAGGAGGGTTGTTAACAGGCAGAGGCAGAATGAAGACATACAAGAATAAATCACCAAGGAGTGTGTTTTGAAGTTCCTGTACATTTGCAGATTGGCTAAGGATTAAGAGCTTTATACAAAACGATTGATTGAATAAATTCTAGAAAACTGAAATAATTTAGATGTCAAAGTGGAGTGGCAAACACAAAAACATCAAGCAGTAAAAGAAATAATGCTCTTTAAAAGAGTATCTTTATATTACAGCAATTTCAGAACATGCAGAAGTCTAGGCTTTAAGTCTCCTCGGACCAAAGGGATGCAAAAATGCCTTCCTCAGTCTGCACCTCTGTAGAGGCATCCATGTGGCATGCCTTGGTTAAGGCACCCTTGTCCTTCACTACTTTTTCACACAGAGGCATCAGTATCATTGGGATCAGGTGAGAAAGTCACTCATGCCAGCACACTCAAGGGACCTTGCTTGTGTGTGAAGGAAAGAGGGCAGGAAGGTGGCACTGAGATGTTTGGGGGCATCTGTCCCCACATTAATGACTGGCCTCATCAGTATTTTCCGTGATAATACAGTACCTAATTCTGCACATGTGCTCTAAAAGGCATCTTGAATTTTGAGCCTCTCAGTGATTTAAAGGACAGAAAATCTGGATTTTTTTTCTGGATAATCCGAAGCAGGCTTCAGTCACAACTGCGGCAGTTTTGGACACGGTAATAAATGACATGCGAAGAGGCTGAAGAAACTCTTACGTCAAGAAGAGTCCTGGGAAATTCTGGAGTAATGCTTCAAGTTGGTGGGATTTGTGGAATGAAAATTTCAGCCTTTGGGACACTGTCAGGTCATGCAAAAACACTTGCAATTTGTTGCAAATGTACTGAGAGCAGAGTTCCGGAGCATATGTGACACCACAGTTTCTAAAATCACACATGTCTCCATAGAGACTGAATATCTTGGTGAGAAAAATTAAGTTGCTCACAAGTGCGTAAAACAGATCAGATATTTAAATCAAGTGTCTGATATCTTACAGACTAGCTCCCAGACGGTCATATCCTACAGGCCAGCTCAGACAAATTATATTTGAAGTCAATGGGAATTTTACCGAGCCAGGGACTGCAGTATTTGGTTTTGAAGAATAAGTTTCTGAATATGGAGTAAAACCCTACTAAACTTTGAAGATATACTTTGCTAATTGAAAATGTAAACTCAGAGGTCTGACAAGTATCAGATTAGCTCTGGCAGTGTTTGATTCTATGAAAACAGCTCCACAAACCATGTGGTTGAGGTTGGCTTTGCTTGAGGCTTTGTTGCCTCTTTCAAGTTTGAGAAGATAAGGAATAATTGGAATTACTGAGCTGTCATCCGAAGTAATCACTAACACATAAGGCAATAGTATAGCTCCTGATATCCAACCTGATGCTTATCCTAGGAAAAATAATGACTAACTCCCTTCAGCTATTCCCCATTATAAATGAGAAGACAGGAAAGATACTACTGCATATTGCATGAAGGAATAAAACATCAGGTTTAACAACACTGTAAAGAATAAACTTTAAGATACTTTTATTCCTTTGTTTATTTTCTGGAATGAGGTAGAGGGATTGGGCTAAAAATGTTTTTCTAGGCTGGTGTGGTCAGCTTACCTGATTCTGTAAGCTATATAGAAAGCATTTCTACAAGTTTATTTTCTAAGATCTGAGACGCCTGTCTTGGCGAGCAGGGCACTGGAAGTGTTTATGGTTTAGGTAAGTTGAAGAGCTTATTAAAAAATCACACTTGCATCTGAGGAAAAACTCATAAGAAAATTAGAGATGCATTTTTACCACTCTTCAAATTATGATGAGCAAGATAAAGAACATTCCTTTGACATTTCTAGACAAAGAATATTGGACAAATTCAGGCAATTATTTAGGAAGCACACAAAGCAAAGCAAAGCAAACCTCAGATCTAAAATAATTCAAATTTTAGCAAGACTAGTTTCCCTTTGCTCACAAGGTATTCCTTCAAGTACAATTCAGTAGAAGTGCTAAGATTTGTTTGAATGCCTATTGAAATTCTCCCCTCTGTCCCTCCATTCCATTGTTTGCAGTGAGCTAAATTACAAAGTAGCAAACTTCAATTTCATTAAAACTATGTTCCACCTTGAGGAAATACTCATCGGAGAAATTGAAATGAACTCAGGTTCTTAAATTTTTAACAATCCAAATAAGCTTGGTACTTTCCAGAGTCGTTCTGCAAGGGTCAAATGCAACTTTTTTAATACCCTCTCAGATTCATCTATCAAGGTAAAATAACATGGGCTTTTGCAGATCATTCTCTTACAATCACTCATGAATAAATGCTACAGCTCGGTAAATCTTCATCCCTTGTATGCCCTCTTCAGTTTTATGACTAAATTAAAAAGTCAGAATCTATTTCACACTGTGAAATGGATCTTTAGCAACTGGGATTTGTTTTCATATTGTTGTACCTAGTAAGCATGGAGAATACATGAGGTTTTTCTCTAAATTAAATGAAAAGATTATTGGTTTTGTCCTAAGCAGACATTACAGTACATGCCCAAGAAGATAAATGTAGAAAGCAAAATACAGCAAAAGATTGAGTACTTGTCAAAACCAAAATGAAGGCAGTAGGCAGCAAATTGGATTTTCTTTTACAATAACATGCACTCCACATTCTACTCCTGTAATAAATATTATAATGTGTGCTTTCTAATATAACACCTGATGATGCATTTCTAGAACTATTTCTTAAAGCTTAAGGATATTCTTGTTATGTCATGGCTCAGTACATAGTAACGGTAAGTTTGTTGTATTCACTACATAGCCTTAAGGGTATCTTTTACCGAATAAAGGAAAACATTAATCTCTAGATTTCTCTTTCAGTTACAAATTTAAAGCTATGAAATTCAGCAGATTTGCAACAATGTCGTCCCACTGGTCAGCTCCCAAATACCTACGGTTGCTTTGAAAGCCAGCACAAATATGATAAACAAGCACTAAATCTTTCCCGAAGCTTAGAAACAACATTGACTCACGTGCCTACAAAGCCAGTTTGCAGCTTATGAGTCCAAAACAACCTGACTCTTCCAATTTTATGAAAAATCCAGAAGGTGGGTAACAAGGACACACGTGATGATCAGCCAGTAGACCCAATGCTGTCTGCTGCACAGCTCTGCGGTACTGGGCTATGGAAAGCAATCTCATATGAGCAAATGACTCTAAGTGATGTTCCCAGGAAAGTCATTCTTTGACCCAGGAATTGAACTTTGCTATTCTACATGAGATGGTAATTTGTACATTTCTGAGAGAAACTATTTCTTTGGTTTTGTTGATAGGAGAAAGAGGCCAGTGTATGCAACACATATAATGTAAAGAAATGGCAATAGCGAAAGATCTTACAAGAGCTCATGTTGTCAGCAGATCTGCAGAGGCAGATTGAAGATCTACTTCTGACCCTGAAGACTTCATCTGCAGTGGTAGTGGATATATATATATATATACACCAATCACCCTGTAAGAAGGAGACAGAATTTAATAGGCTCGAAGGACTTTGCTCAAAACTCCTTTTTTTTTTTTTTGTACCGGCATTCCAGTTGAAAGTACATTGCATGCTTATTTTGCTCATCATAGTTTTATAACTTCCAGTAGCCTGAGGCAGTTTTTCCCGCCTCTCTCCTCCTCAAATGCACCAAATTCAGCTGCAGGGTTTTGTAGCATCTGATCAATATTTACTTAGCAAGACAATTTTAACAAGAACAAAAATATTCTCTCTCATGCACTGAAGTTTTTTTTTAAACTTGTCAAGATATTTGTGTAGTTCTGAAGAAAGATTTAAAGCCTTTAATGAGAAAAGTGAGGCAACAGAAAATCTGGAATTGATTCATTTTGAAATCTTCACAGTTGTTCAGACTACTCACATAGAATAGAGTTCATATTCAAAATACATGTTTTATTTACCAAGCTGTAAAACCATTCACACAGTGTTGAAAATTTATCTCCTGAAATAGATAGCAGATTTAAACTTGACTACTTCTTTACAAATTGCTTGTGGTAAAAATGTGATGGCAAACAGTAGCAACAGTCTATCAAATTGCTAGGGGTTTTTTTAGTATTTTTCTATTAAATCTCTTATATGCACATATCTAGTCTTTCAAATACATTCCTCCTAGATAATACTAGCTAAAAGAATACAATCAGCCTGTTGACTACGTTGGGTGTCAGAACAGAATTTTTGTAATGCTTCTTTTATTCTAAGGAAGGAAGCGTGTGGGTGATTTGTACAGAGCCTTATGAAAAAAATCTCTGATTACAGTGATAGTAATTTGAAAAGACAAAGGGAACTTCTTGTCAAAAGTAGTTTTGCTTGATGTTTTAAATTTTTTTCATGTCAAAAGAGAGTTAATTATAGGCACATATCATTTAACACGATGAAACTGGATGATACTCATCGGTACTAGAAAAAAAAAATTGAGATGATGTATGTAGTGATGTTTAGTTATTGAGATTATAAATTTAGAATAATACTGCCTTTAAGTAAACTTTTTCAAATCCTGCAAAATGTTTCTTTTCATTAGTATAAATCAGCCTCAGAAACTGAAAATACCCTGTTTTCACAGTGTCTATTTTTTAAGGGGTAACTGAAATATTACTGATTCTATCCACCACTGATTTTATCCACTACTGTTATTAGAAAAGCAGTCAATTTTTTTTTAAACCAATTTTGTAATGGAGATGTTATTTGAAAGGCTACAATCTCCCTTACCACACTAAGAAATGATCTTATACTGCTTATAAACAAGCTCTGGGAAATTCACAGTCTAGAATGACAGAAACAAATTAAAATGGAGTAAATTTGACCTTATATATTCCTTCCTTCAAACACTGACCTTTATCTCTCCCTTTGCCCTAGGTTGTTGGGTTTTGGTTTTTTATTTGTAGATGTGGATCCAGACAGGCTCACTGAATCAAAATGCCTTGCACTTATTAATTTGTACATTTATGAGAGAAATGGATTTGATGGATGAGCCACTCAATGGATAAGGAATTGGCTAGATGGGCACTCTCAAAGAGTTGCAATCAATGCTCGATGTCCAAGTGTGGAGCTGAGTGGAGTCCCTCAGTGATTGGTATTAGGAGTGGTGCTGTTTAACATCTTTGTCAGCAACATGGACAGTGGGATCAAGTGCACCCTCATCAAATTTGCCAATGACATCAAGCTGTGTGGTGCAGTCGTCACACAGGAGGGAAAGGGTACCATCCAGAGGGACTTTGACAAGCTGGAGAGGTGGGCCCATGCCAACCTCATGAAGTTCAATAAGGCCAAGTGCAAGGTCCTACACCTAGCACAGAGCAATCCCAAGCACAAATACAGGCTGGGTAACAAGTGGATTGAGAGCAGCCCTGCAGAGAAGGACTTGGGGGTTCTGGTTGAAGTACAAACATGAGCTGGCAATGTGTGCTGGCAGCCCAAAAAACCAACCCCATCCTGGGCTGCATCAAAAGATGTGCGGCCAACAGGTCAAGGGAGGCAATTCTGCCCCTCTGCTCTGCTCTTGTCAGACCCCACCTGGAGCACTGGAACCAGCTCTGGAGCCCCCAACACAAGAAGTACATGGACCTGTTGGAGAGGGTCCAGAGGGGGGCCACAAAGATGATCAGAGGGCTGGAGCACCTCTCCTACAAGGACATGCTGAGGGGGTTGGGTCTGTTCAGCCTGGAGAAGAGAAGGCTCCAGAGAGACCTTATAGTGGCCTCCTAGTATCTGAAGGGGCTACAGGAAAGCTGGAGGGACTGTTCACAAGAGCCTGCGGTGATAGGACAAAGGGCAGTGGTTTTAAACTAGAGCAGGGTAGATTTAGATCAGACATTAGGAAGAAGTTCTTTCCTGTGAGGATGGTGAGACACTGAAATGGGTTGCCCAGAGAAATTGTGGATGTCTTATCCTTGGAAGTGTTTAAGATCTGTCTGTCTGAGGCTCTGAGCAACCTGGTCTAGTGGGAGGTGTCCCTGCCCATGGCAGGGGGGTTGGAACTGGATGATCTTTAAGGTCCCTTCTAACTCAAGCCATTCTATGGTTCAATGATTTTCCCACAATGAAGACTGACAAAGTATATCAAGGCACCTAAACTTCCAACAAACTTCTTTTGGGCCTCTAGAATCATTACCTAAAGAGTAGCTTGTTTTAAATGCAAACAGATTGTTCTGCAGAGTGGCACTGAGTCTCCAACACATGAGGCCATGAAGCAATGAGATGCTACAGAAAAAGTACTGAATAACGTGAGAACCATAGACAGAAAAAGCCTGGATCCCTGTAGGCAGGAGGAAGAAATCACTATTGTTTAAGTCTTGTTGAGTCCTTAGGAAATTGTTCTCCCTAGAGATACGTTTCTTGAAGAAACTAGGGATTTGTTGAATCATGTCCTACGCTCTCAGAATCTTGATAGGTTTTTGAAACTTAACTGTTTAAAAAACTCTGTTCTGCTACACTGCTATAACAAATCTCTTCCAGAATAAGGGGATTTTTGTGCAAAGTTAATTGGAATTGAAATGAAGACTTAAACTCACAACATAACAAATAATTTTCGTTCCTAGTAGTATATAATTAGAAACCACATTTAATTTCAGTTAGTTGCCATCCATCTTTTTTCCCCCTTCTTTCCCGGCCAAAGCTGAGGATGAAATATAATTGGAAACATTAGTAAATAGCTGCTTGGAAGTAGATTTCTTGAAAGGCTTTCAGTCTGGATTTTTCTAAAACAATGACTGCCACTAAGAGGTAAAATGGGAAAGTATTAGAACACAGTAATTCATTGTCTGATTTTCAGTCAATGGCTAAAATAATAGAAGTCTCTCCTCTTTTTTCCTTATTGTATATAAAATATATGCCCAGGCAAGCCTGTCCCTTAAAGATCAGATATTTTTCTTCCCTCGACCACTTTAAATTTTGAAGCAAACACTAAGTCTATGTTACTGTGTCACTCATGTCAGTAATTCATATTTATTTCCAGCAAACTCTACTTAATCTTTTAGACTATAAATTCCCAATCTCTGCTGGTGCCTGCAAGACATATTCAAGCAGCTTTACCCAGCCTGCTCGTATGTAGTTACCTCCGGTGAACTCAGACTAAAAGAAAGGAGGTAAGGATATGTAGGTGTGTGGTAGGGAAAAAAAAACCCAAATGATAGTTTTCAATTACAACACAGAGCTGAAAGCTGGGAACAAGCAGGAGTAGGAGGTTATACAGTCTCATTTGTAAGGTAAATAAAACAGACAAAAGAGGAAGAGGTGGGGCTATGCTTTTGGCGTAGGGTTTGCCTGTATCTCCTATCACAGTATCAACACCACAGATACACCTGCAAATCTTTTTCCTATAGCTTTAAAATTTTCAAAGCTTTCCTATCTATCAGCTCTTCATCCATGAGAAATGTGTACTTAAAAGTGTGCTTTTATGGCTCATCCACAGGTGGATCACTGCTTGCCTTTAATGAATTACGTACAAACTTTTGTAACTTACATTAAAGAAGATGGCAGTGGTTTCTGTTAGACTTTCCCATTACATTAGTAATGCTAGAAATACTAAAAAGTACATACTTACATAAAGTTATATATTTAAATTCTCATGTACCCAGATATATTTACATTTTTATAAAGGCAATTTATTCCTTTCAGGCACGAAAGAGAATGAAGGTCACACTTGCAGAGAATTCAGCCACTGTAGTAAATACTCTGTCATAAGACATGTAAGTATTGAAGTGACATTCAATTGTATTTTAAATGTCTGTGGTTAAAAATTATTCTTAGTTCATAAAAATATTAAAATTGTGTTGTAGAAATATGGCTATGATTTCCTCACATCCAATTGGTGCTGCTATAACGTATTGAGCTATTTTACGTCTTTTGGTAGAAGAAAAAAATTAAATTATTTTTGTAATTGAGATTTGAATTTAAATCTTTTGTTCTATACCCTCCCACCTTTCGCCTTCTCCATCTGTCTGATACACTGAACCAGATAAAAGCATTAGTTGATTCATACTCGTTAAGAAATTATCTACCCCTCTCAGAGATTCCCAGAACAAAAAGACAATAAAACACAAGAACAAAGCAATAGAAAAAGACTAAAGCTAGAGCTCGCTTTTTGTCTATTGACAAGAGCAAGGAAAGACAAAGAATATACTCCCCAGCCTGGGTATAATCCAGGGTGCTAAAACAAAGACTAAAGGCATAACATTTTTGTAACTCATTAGATTTCAAAACCATAAACTAAAGACAAAGTGAATCAGATCTTTGGTGTTGCAATGGTTCTTAAAGCCAAAGGTAACCTAATGCTCAGCCTATATATCTTTGTCACACTGATAGAGAAGCTACAGAAAACAGTCACAAGAGTATTTATAATACTGTCTGATGCAATCAGCAAAGGCAAAATTCTTGCCGAGATTATTTTTTTCTAGAAATTATTATCAAATTGAGAAGGAAGAAATTAGCTTAGTAAGGACAGGATTTTCTGTTAAATCAAACCACCCGAGCAGCACATTTTGAGTTCTGTAATCCACACACAAACCTTCCCCAACATTTGTCATTGTCTTCGCATCTCATTCAATAGTTAGTAAAAAATATTTCCACTAATGTAAACATGCTTTCCATGGTTCTCAAGCTCTAACAGATGGTATTTTGATGAGGACTTTATGCAGTAAATCTGAATGTTTAGTATTTGGGCAGAGTAAAATATACATTGTATGACTGGTTTAACATTGGACAGCTAACCATTAAGTTTTTCCAGGTCTATTATCAGAAAGTGGCATTCCAAAGGATCTTTGCACGTCACATGCTACCAGTACAACTGTGATTATTCATTAGTAAAGAGGTCAAATCTTACCTTCTTGCCGTGATTATAAATTGTCAGAGAAACCCTCAGTTCCCTGGAGATGCATTCACTGTGCTGAGATCCCCAAGGAGATGAGGAATACATAGAGGAAGACTTTGATTCCAAACAGCAGTTTTTACATGGAAAGCAAACGGCTAAAAGAGAGAAATTACCTGAGAATCAGACCCTGATTTCTGCCATCTGAGCAGACCATCTTGGTAGTTCAGTTCACAGTCCAAAGAAAACATCTTAAAGCTAAGCCAAAGCAGCAAGTAGCTATTACTGTTTCATTTCATAGCACCCGTTTCCAAGCACAAGATAACTTATTTACTTCAAATTTGATTACAATGAACTTAATTTTACTTCATTATTAAAGTGTTTTGGGAAAAAAGTAATTTCAGGTTGGTTTGGCAAACATGAGAATGTCTTGTCCCTTAGCAGACTGGTAAACTCTGTACTACACAATTCTTTGTCAAACACTCTCTTTGGGAAAGATATTTCCGTGAGGATGCTAGACTTATTTGGAGACTGATTATGCAGGTTGGCAGGCTCAGTGGGAGGCAGCTGGGAAGGTCTTGTATTTGCCAAGCGTTAAACAAAGCCACTTTTGTAAATAGGAAACATGGAAGAGAGGCAAAAATCAGACTTCAGGAACTCATAACGTACATACTTTCATACAGAGACTGTATTTTCAGGTGCATATAATTTTAGTAAATTTCAGTTCTGTTTTTTAATCATTATTATTAGTGAGAGTTGTTTTTAAAAAGGCACAACATTCAGAGAATCAGGCTAGAAAAAACACATGGTTTTGATAATGTCAAGTGGATGTAAAATTGTACCAGTGCAAGTCTCAAATGCTTCATTTTTCAGGGCATCTCTCAAGAGTCATTCTGGGTCAGTAGGACGATTTTTGCCATCTTAGTGAAATAAGCCCTAAATCACTGAAGGCTATGTTTTCATAAAATCCAAAGGGGTTTCTCAAAGCCAAATCTTGCCAATACCTTGTGAGTAGAATATGTTCAACATGTTAACACAGCAGCAAGTAGAATAAATCACGTCTGACCTGTAAAAGATGAGGCCAAATTCCAGATGTACTGATGCCTTTCAGTTCTGACAGCAGAATCATTTAATCACATCTGGAGCACTGTATCCATCTCTGGGATCCCCAGTTCAAGAGAGACAGGGAACTACTAGAGAGAGTCCAGTGAAGGGCTACAAAGATGATGAGGGGACAGAAACATCTCTTACATCAAACGACTGAGAGCCCTGGGCCTGTTTAGCCTGGAGAAGAGAAGACTAAGAGGAGATCTTATCAACGCTTATAAATATTAAAAGAGCAGGTGTCAAGAGGATGGGGCCAGCCTCTTGTCAATGATGTTCAGTGACAGAACAAGGGACAATGGGCACAAACTAAAACACAGGAAGTTCCACCTAAACGTAAGGAGACACTTCTTTACTGGGGTTGGCAGAGCACTGGAACAGGCTGCCCAGGGAGGCAGTGAAGCCTCTTTCTCTGGGAACTTTCAAAATCTGCCTGTGCGTGTTTCTGTGCAACCTGCTCTGGGTGAGCCTGCTTTGGTAGGAGTATTGGAATAGATGATCTCTGGAGGTCCCTTCCAACTTCTATCAATCTGTGATTCTGTGAAAAGACTCCTCAAGAGCTGATGTAACTCATTCCTTAGTCCCAGGGCAAGATCAGCGCAAGTAATTTTGTTGTTTAAGATCAGTATCTCTCCAGTCCAGCTATCTCAGTTTGCTGTTTGCCCCTGTTTCTAGACATGTTTGTAGGCAATTATGTATTGCTGGTCATGTACCTCCATGCAGAAGGACACAGTCCCGGGCAGCACCTACCCTTTTCTATATGGAGAAATCCACCCAGCAGCTTAAACCTGTACTTTTCAGAATGTGGTCAAACAGCATCAGGGATGCAGAGACCATATTTTATGAATTCCTGCTCAGACCTGTTATTAAAGACCTCCAACAGTGACGATTTAAAAAGCTCGACATGCAACCTAGGCTAGTGCTTAATCTTTAAACAGTTTGTCCTAATGCCTTTCTTAGCTACAAGGTAAAAGTCTTTCTCTCAGCCTGCCCACCACGCAGCCTTTGTCTCCTTTTCCCCAGGCCATGTTCCTCTAAACCTTCTCTACGCTCTCCTCTGGACTTCCCTTAACACTAATCCAGAGTGTGAAACGCTGTACCTTATACGTGTTCCTCCATCACAAGCTGGTGAACTCCTGCTCTCCCCATCGCAGTTATCAGTACGATGCTATTAGCTCCAGTTTACAGCCCACGATTTCACTGAGTGCTCTGCAGAACTGCAGGCAGCCAGCTGGTTTCTTGCCTGTGGCCAACCGCCCCCCAGTTTGGAGTTCCATTCTCTTCATTCAGCTACAAAATAGGATTTGGTTGTGTCATTTTTTTTTTCCTTTTTCAGATGTGTTTTTCCTGATTTTAGTAAAGTGTCAGCCCCTAAGGCATCCTAGAAAAATTCTGTCCTTTTAGGCTTTGCTTTAAGTCTCTTTGAGGGCGAGGGTGTATTGTAGCAGGAAAGCAGCTTCAATCTGCTTTCAATCAAAGCAGCTTTCAATCTTTCATTCTGTAATAAACGGTTTATTTCTTTTTTTCCTAAATAAGGAAGAGTCATGCTTTGTTCACATGAGAACTAAGAGTGATACATCAAAAAATAAATACAATAGTAAGTAAATACTACAATTCAATCTCCTACAGCCTTACCAGGACTTCCTTCAGAAGCCTTAAGAAGTAGAAAGACATACCAATTGACTCCCTGTCTCTCCTCCTAACTTTCAGTAGCTCCTTATCTTTCAGAAATAACTGGGGCAATTACTGGGCAAGTTGCAAATGTATCTCTGCTGATTTTCTCAAAAGAAACTTGGTGTTTAACGAGAAAAAATACTTAATTCAAAACCAGATGGAAACAAATGAGGGAATGGAAATTCTAGACAAGATGTTCCTTCACACCATATGCAATATTTGTTCCTACTGCAAACTAGTTTTGTCACTAATAAAAAGACTTAGAACAGCTATGGTCTCCTACCATTATCTGTGACCAGTTTCCGTGTGATTTCAAGCAAACCAGTAACCCCATCACATGTCAAAAGCTCTTTCACACAATTTCTTTGGTGATAGCTTAAGCACTCTGCTTGGATATAAGAGCCTGTCAAGGTTTAGGGTCAGGGCCGTCCACTAGACCTATAACAGACACTCTCTACTAACCCCACTCCCTTCCCAGAGGGGAAGAGAAAGGGAATAAGGGAAAGTAAATTATGGATTAGAAAAGAAAACCAGAACAGCTTCAATAAAATGACAAAATAGAATACATACAAATATATATAAACCCACTATTGAACCCAACCCAACTGATAGCAATTACATCACCTGTCACCAGGTGCTGTGGAGCAGGCACTGGGGAAGCCTCAAGCTGGACTCGGTGGCAGACAAGAACCAGAATCAGGAGCTAGATTCTGGAATACATGGATTAGGACTGAAAACAGAATGGACAGAGTCCTTCTCATGGATGCCAGTCATTGAAGAAGAGCTTGACTCTCCCGATCCCTCAGCTTTATCCTGAATATGACGTACCTGGGATGGAATACCTCTTTAGTAGGTTTAGGGTCACCAGTCCTGTCCCCTCCCTCCTGCAGGTGCAGCCTTCTACTTTCTGCATCCCCAGTGTGGTACAAGATTTAGCAGGGACTTTGAGGAGGAGAAGACATAAGCAAGAGCCTTTCTGCACAGCCATCCTTGGCAGTAACTATAAACATTGAGTGTTATCGCTGCTAGAAGCAGACACTGTCTGTAAAAATATGCCGTTAACTTCAGAAAATGCAATTAGTTACAAGAGACTTAGCTGAAAAGTAAAATCACTGAACAGGATTGTTCTGTTCTAACTCAAACCAGGACAGAGCCCAAGACATATAAAGTTAAAATTCCATACTTCCAAAGGAAGGCTTTCCATTTTCACAGGCAGTCACTTGGGGAAGATGACAGTCCTTTTCTGACAGTAGATATTTCAATATTTAGAAAGAATATAAACATTTTCTCAGCGGCCACACATGAGAGTAGCAGACTGGTCACTTGGCAGTGAAATGTGGAGAGATTCATATTCCAGTTCCTACTTCAGTTCGTAAAAATTGATTTGATTCCAGGACTCTCATTTTTCATATATGTATCTTAATACCGGGAATATGATGTGACCCTTAGTTTTCTAAACAACAGTTTTGCACACCAAAAAGAACATTCCTCTCTAAAGGAATTATCTGCAGAAAATTATCCATTGTAGATCTCAGTAATATTGTGTAATTCTGTCAGGGACGGTTCCTACCATGTACCAGATGGTACACGAGGTGCGCTTATGCTCCCTTATCCTGGTTGTGTCTTTTAGTCTCCTCACGGCACTTTTAAAGAGTTATAAAACAGTTGAGGAAAAAGGAGCAAATGACATGATCCATGAGTAATTATTTTTAGTTTTATTGAATATGTTGCAAATCCAATTCTCTGTTAGCAAACTTTCTTTTAAAGTATAAAAGCCATGAAAAGAGGCCATTTGTGTGAGGTTATAACATTAAGGAAGAAAAATTGAGAGCAATGAATTAACTCTAAATGCTGTGGCTCTAAACTGTGGAACAGCACTTAATGTGCACAGGACTGGTAGTCTAATACATTTTCAATACTCCGTTGCAGAAAAGACAGCTATGTAATTACAATCTAAATTCTAGCTCTCAGCATTAGGAAATACACAAGATTTCACAAAAGGCCTATCTTTTGACCTGCTCTGAAGCTTTCAAAATCAACAGTAAGTTTTAGTGGTCAACAAGAAATTCAAAATAAGTCTCCAAAGGACACAGCCCATAAGAAAATTACGATAAACTGCTCGTCTCTTCCTCTGAAGGCAGCTGTAGGCTTTTTAACTGTTAATGAACACTCTATTGAAGGAAATAACTACCTGTAGATATGATTAAATAAAGAACAGAAGGTCAAGCTTAAATCCACCGAATGTAATCTAACCTTAATGTTAAAAGCATGACGTATTTCTAATATCTCTGTGGAGGTGTTCAATAAAATACAGCAACATTAAAAAGAATGCTGCTTTGATTAGCTGTGAGAATGATATTTTAAGTTGATTTTTGGCTCTTGTTTCAGTGTTTGTGCTTTCAGGAAAGCATATATATTCAGGGTCATAGCAAAAGGAATGATTTAGAGTCTAAATTTTTCAGTTCAATATCAAGTCCTCATTTAATTTAGTACCTTATTTTCCTTTGGTCAATGCATTATCCTCAGTGTATCCAATTTTATGCAGATACACTATAATATCCGCAAAACATTAGAAAGAATTAATTGTGTGCAACCTTTCTGAAAAACAAATCATTACAAATATCCCCCAGTTTCCTGATATATGAAAAAAAAAACAACAAAAACAAAAAAGGGGAAAACATACTTGATAGACATTAATCTACTAGAAAAGCATATCTCTTTCTTTTCAGACAACTAAAATTCTACATTTGAGGCTTTGAAGAATACTACATTATTTCAAAAACAGTAGGAGAACATTAACATGAAATTTTAAAAATAGTGCAGGATATTTTCCGTTTTTTTGTTTCCTAGAGTTATTCTTAAAATAGCAGTTAGTCTACAAATAATTATTTCTAGCTTTCTGGATGCATTAGCTCTCCGATAATGCCATCATATCACATTAAACCATATGAACATATATTTCAAACAGAAGGAACTGGCAAAATAAATTCAAATACTAGCTGAGAGAATTTGACCCTTAGTTAATTTCTTTAGTGCTGGGACAGCTCTCTGATACTATTCATACCAAGGAATATTAGAAACAGGATTATTATGAACCTAGTTATTCAACTAACCCATCTACTTTAATACCAATTTTCAATGAATGGCACTGCTGTCCCAAAGAGCCACTTTCTGAACTTCCATTATATGGTGTAATGTATGCAAAGATGAATAATGAACTCCATACTCCCGAGCTCTATTTACTGACAGATTTGTCCCCAAATCCATCTATAAATTAATATTATTAGTCCTTAAATATTAATGATTTATAAGCCTAGCTGCCTAATAAATACGTAATGAAAAGTCTCCAAAAGCAGCACGTAAAAATAAAAATACGTGCTGGATGTTTGAATTGCTATGTTCTCTGATTAGAAAAAGGTAATTACTTTTAATATTTTAAGAGATGGTTTAAAAAGCATACAAAGCAAGCAAGACACAACACAGATGTAACTAAACACAAATATCATGGAAATCTTGCTAGATTAACGGAAAAATAGCAGATAACTGAAACTGTTTCTCTGCTAATAGCAGTGACAAGTCTATCGAAGCTAATAGATAATTAACTAATACCATAATTTAAGGGGGAAAGGGCACTAAAAACTAGGAAAAAAGTCTCACTGAGAAAGTCTCTTGGAATCCTGTCCATAAATTAAAATCACAGACTAATGTAAATTATCCATCTCAGTGCATGCTGCAGTCGTCCACCTTAGCAAAACAAAGAGAATTATGTCTTTTCAAAGATGGCCAAGGAATTGCTAAATCCCACTCCTGTTGCTTGTTAATCTTTATAACAACTCATCATGAACCCAGGACTGAAAGAAAAGTTTTAAATCCCAGTTCTCCTGCAGAAATACTTTGCAGAAACTGGCTCCCCTTCCTTCATTTATCCTGTGGAAGTTCCAGCCAATTGCCTTTGCAAACACCAACTGTGGTTAATATCAGAGAGGAAATTCATGTGGTATGTTGGCTCCAAAATGTACCAAATTATATGTTCTGGCCAACATCTTGAGTTCCACCCAGAGCTCGATTAAAACTGAAGGTCAAAAAGCACCAATCTAATATTTTCTCACTGAAAGTATTAATGAACTAACGGAAATATTTTGCACTAGATTCAGAAGCTGAATGGGACAGTGATGTATTTTCTCTATAACCTGTATCACCATAATCTCATCCTGAGAGCAAACAAACCTGAATAAACCTGCAACAATGAGAGAACTTCACTCATTTACACATGAAATGCAGTACTTACAGTAGGGCTGATTTCTGGCCATCAGAGCAAAACCCACTGCCAAGTGCATTCTGTAAATTGGAGCAGACCAGAGTTCAGCAGTCTCTGTACAGGGCACATGTCCCATCTCCTCTAGTCCTATGGCTACATATACAACAAATGAGCAAAACAACAGACTCAGCACACCCACAACACACAAATGTAGCCCACTCTTGGCAATGAATCCTCTCAGGAAAGTGAAAACTACTTCCCCTGTTGTGATTTCAGAGGAAGCCAACTCACAATCAAAGGATGATATATAGCCAAATTCACAGTCTAGCAGGGCAGTTGGCTCTCTGCAGCTGACTTTGGAGGAGGGTGGTCAGTATTCATATTCTATATCTTTTTATAAATAGCAATGTGTTTAACTTTCTCTCATCACAGTACTTTACTTACCATACCATGATTTCTGAACTTCCAATAAAAAACCAAAAGGCAGAAAACACTAAAAGTTTCAAAAATTTGTCTCCCGCTGTTATCAGTATGTTTTTCTCCCTGTGTTGTGTGCCCTTGTCTTTTGATTGTCAAAATGCATCAAGATGACATAACAATAAAATGAATCATCATGTGTAGATACAGTTTGAGGTCTTTTCTACTGCCACTGTCACACCAAACTACACAAATCAAAATGGTGACCATAGATTGATTACACAGAATGTAAAAATGACATACTAGCCAGAGAAGACCTACCAAAGTAAACTGTGTTCCATTTATTGCTAGCAGCTTTTCAATAGGAGCACTGAATTAGGATAGCTTCATTCGCTGAAGCATCTCTGCTTTTCAGTTTTACAGAGGCAGTCCCATACAGTTGAATTAAAGAATATAAATACATTTAAAATTCCTTCTTAGTGATAAAAATTGGAAGAAGCAATGTAATGTAACCTGTGCTAGAGCATGACAAATTAAAACCACTGAATTGTTGTTTCACATCAACTCTGGCTCTAGACACTACTAAATGAAGTACCATCAGTATTAAACAGAAGTCCCAGCAGAGGTAATTATTATGCTACCCTCATTTAAGGCACTTTCTACACCCTCTAAAATGTTATGCCTAAAAGTCAAGCCAGGACAACTACTACCAGCTTCTTTTCTACCTGTGTCACAATGTTATTTTACTGCTGTAATAGTGAAAGGTTCTTCTTTTCATCATTAATCTCTAATCACTAGGTAATCACTTTCTGCTTCCAACCAACTAGTCCATCAGCATGTCCCTCTGAATTGATAGTTCAAGGAATATTCAACATCTTCCCTTTCAGACCCCTTCTGGTACACATTGCAGACTGTCTGCAACAGAGCAGTTGAATGATTACACACAAAGTTTATGTTTGACTGATAATTATTTTTAAAAAAATAAAAATTTTAAAAAATAGAAGCGTTTTCCTGAAGTGAAAATATAAATTTGAATTACCAACTGGTAGATGTGTTTAGCTCGAAGTCCTGAACTGAATGCATGTGATGAAAGAAGGGTTGATTATTTTTAAAATAAATCTAGTTGACTTTGAATCATCGGATAATTTAAGTTTGAAGGAACACAAAAGGTTATTTAGGTCAATCTCATCTTCAAAACAGATGAGGTTTCTCTGGGCTTTAAAACCTGTCAAGTTTTAAATACCTCCAAGTTAAACATCTTGATCCTTTCACATACATCTCTACAGTCTGCAGAAGGCTCATGCTCTCATGAGCTTTTCACAAAGATAAACACCTCCAGTAATTCCAGTCCCACCTGTGGTGTAAATGGGGTAACTCTACACATTCTGGCACAGCTCTCTTGATGCAGCAGAAAAACAGAATAGGTCTTACCATATGAAAAATAATAGTTTCATACAAATACAGAGAAAATTTTGTTGAGTCTCCCCTGATGCAATCAATACGAATTATGAAAGTAACATCAGGCTCTTTACCTCGTTCACAACTTGCTATGTTTCCACTTTCTCCTACTCTACACTGTTGAACAATAATAGATACAACCTTTAAACATTAAAACACCATGAACTTTGCCTTCACTGTAGGCAGTCATTAAAAGAATTTAGATCTACCCATCAATAAATCAATATGACTTCACTTGGACAAAATTCTTGTATTACCACAAGAGAGTACGTAATGTTATTAACTTAAAAACACCCACATTCTTCCCACACTCATATTCTTCCCCTATGACAGAAACATTACAAACAAATTTGGTCTACTATTTCAGCAGTTCAGCTTTCAGATTTGAAGGTCAGACCTTTTCTGAAATGTTACTAAGTCTATGTCTTTAATAGTGTCTTGGACACTACAAAAATAGTCTCTAAGAGAATCAAAAACTCTAGCTTGTCACATTTTTGTACTTTTGGGGTATGTTAATCTGACTGATAGCACTGTGAAGTGGCTTTTTTTTTCTGAGCAGGAATAGACCATTTGTATGTATTTATGAATGGCTTCATTCCAAAGCTCCTGAGTTCTGATGTTTTCTCAGTTACCACCATAGTTGCGGTTTATAGGTCTGTTTGGTGAAACTCCTAGAATTATTCTTTCCATAGATTGATAGTTGCTGTGATGCCAAGAAACACATAACTTGCTATCTTCGTTCATCACCATAAAACTGATACGTCCTGAACCACTTGATGTCATACAGGATGTGACTGTTGCTTCTTCATTGCTACCATAGTGCTTAAAATGCACCTGGTACAGCATTGAGAGGTTATTGACCTGAGGTGTTTACACCCTACCCGGGATGAAACAATGCAATTAGAGGATTGGACTATATGTGAGGGTAGCGACAGATACATATGTGGATAATAGAGATGAAAGAACTGATGGGTGAAGGGGAAGAAAAATGAAGATCACTTAAAAACTATTCAAAATGTGAAGATGAGGCACAGTGCACCACTTAGGTGTAGATACAGGAAAAAAACAGGCACACGTACAGATAAAATCAATAGAGCACTGGAAGCAGGCACTGTATGATGAAAGAATAATATAATCAAGGGAAAATATTCAAAAGACCAAGAGATCAGCCAGAAAGAATAGATAAGGAAAGGTATTCTGCTGAGCAATTTGGAATGGGATTTGATGGAGAAAATATACAGAGTTTGAAGTAGTTCATGAAAAAGGAATAATGAAATGAAAGGTTCATTTCATTCGTTTTTCCTTGCTTAGCAGACAAAGAATTGTATTTTTCAGATGTTTTGTGGTCAAAGTGCGAATCTGGATGTTGATGATAGTGTATAGAAGAATGTACAAGTTTCTTCAAAAGTCAGAGAATAAAAAAATAGAGCATTTCTGTCAATGGCTAAAAAAAAGGAGATAAAAATCTAGATACGTTACACCTCTCACCAATAATATGAACTGTAAGAGAACTCAGATTCCATTTTGTAGGGAAAAAAAAACAAACAAGAAGAGAATATATATAGATTATGTAGAGAAAATTATGAGAATCAACTAAGTGTGGACATGATTTTAAAATACCATATAGGAATATCAACTTGTGGGTTTCAATGTTCATAATCAGAATTTTCTTAATATTCCTGGCAGATGTTGTTTACTATTAGAAGCAATACACTAGGTAAGAATTGCAAATGTAACTCTCAAACTATCCCAAGTGTGCTACAGAGGATTCTTCCTCTAACACACATAATTGCACATCTGAATTTGGAACTTGCTTTTAACTGGTTTAATTGCTCAAACATGGAAAACATTGTCCATGATAACTTCATGAGTTGAGAATTTATGCATTCTATCATGCAAGGTCACTAGGGCTTGTGCTAATTTTTACATTTTTTTTATTCACTAGAACAACATTATTCTCTACTTAGAGACACAACAAACAATTGAGTGGCTTTTCTTGCAAAGCACTGAAAGAAAATGTCCTACTGAACTCAGAAGCCTACTGCTACTACTGCTGCCCAAAGAGCCACCAGCAGCCATAAGGGATTTCCAGAAGGAACATCCAACTGAGGTGTTAAGACATCTGATGGGAGACGTTTCAAGTTAAATAAAAGTTATTGCACTTATGGAATTAGATCTTTAAGTCATATGATGGCTATTAAAGTTGTTATAGCAAATACTACATGCTTGCAAGCAGAGATAAAAAGATCCAAGTGTAATATTATTATCAATATAAAGGAAAACTCTGACCATTATGCTCATTCTTTATCTTGGCAAGAATAATACAGATCATGGATGAAGAGGTCTTATGCCATTGAAACCACTATTCTCAAATGTGTTTTATCCTACAAAATCCAATTTATACAGCCCTTTGTATGCCCTTACTCAGTTCATATACTCTACAACTTAGTCTGAATAGTCTTCATTGAATAAATTTACACTTATATCATTCATATATCACATCATTATAGTCTCAATGTTGTCAGGCATTGATCTGACAGCTATCATAAGTTTATTTTTAACAAAATGTGTCTTTGGTAACATCACTAAAGGCATTACATATTGAAATGTTATTTCCTGAAATTACACAACTGTCAAACTAAAAGTAACACACCATGATGTTAATTATTCTTCTTACTCAAATAAACAGAAAAAAAACACACTAGGAAGCAAAAAGGTAGAGCACTACATTCCTATAGGCCTGTGGCACCATGCTTATTTCTGTCACATCAGTTTGTTTCTGTTAGAATATAGCAAAATGCTGAATTGAGCCTCTCAATAGCCTAATTATTTTCTTTTTAGCCTTCCATAAATAAAAGGCTTCATATAAACATCACATACTTTAACACAGTAGACAAGAAACTACAGATTGACATAAACAACTGATATCAAATTCTATCACCCTTCTCCTGTCACTGAATAGAAAATAAATGAAGACACAAAGTAAGGTGATATTTATCACTTTCTTTACAGGGATCTACCAACAAAAAACATTTTAGGTACCCACAATATTTGCAAAGATTTTTTTCCAATTGTCCATCATTCTCTATCGTCTTTTCATGGACAATCCACTATTAGATTTTGTTTCTTACTTGCCTTCATTTCTTCGACATCCTTTCCTTCTCCTTTAAAAGCTCTCTTCTCTAAATTTCCAATTCTATTACCATTAAAGAAATGGTGAGGAAGATGGCTTTCAGAGTGGCTGTCAGATAACGGCTTCCACATTTGAAACTTGATCTCCTAAAATATAAGGTTCAACACCTGAAATCCAGTTTGTATGGATTGTTTTAATCTATTTTTTTTATTTTATTATTCTTGTGGAATAAAAGGAATAACCCAGACCGCTTGAGGTGCTACGGGGGCAAGCTAGTGTGGGGCAAATTACAAGGTACTGCTCATGTGGGGCAAATTACCCACTTACTCAGTGTTCTGCCTGAAAACACAGTAAAATCTGTAAGCACTACACCTCAGTTTTACCAAATCCATTTTATTTCCCATCCTAAATAAATTTTTCTTTTTTTTTTTTTTTTTTCTTCTCCCTTGAGGAGAAGTTTCAAATGTAATGAAACGAATTGAAGTCAGCAGTTCACAGTAATACAGAAATCAATTCCCACTGCATGATTGCATGTGTTATTCAGGCTCTGCTTATCATGCATTACAAAATTTGCAGTAAAAATTGTGAGTAGGTAAATGAAAAATTGATACAGCATCTAATATATATCATACTGATAAGGTTCTTCAAGATTATTTTTCTGCGAATGCAGTCAGTGGTATTTCTCAGCTCATCAGACAAACTGAACATCTGCTCTTTGAAGTGTAAAGACAACTGCAGGCACTGAGGAATATTATGCTGACAACCCTTTTCTAGAATGTATCTTGGGCGTAATGTTTAAACAACACTAAAATCCACCATACTGTGTAGATCACTACTTGATTTACACAGCATTGTACATTACAATGAGGTGCCAGATTTTAAAAGGGTAACAAAATATAAATAGATGGCACGTATTTAGCATGTAAATAGAATTGCTTTACATGAGCAATTTAATTTACATACTTTTCTGTTTATCCTGTTAGACTGAGAAATTGCCACTCAGTGTAAAATGGTGCTCATTTAACACTTAAGAGCCCAATCCTGCATATCCTGAAGTCAAGTTAAAATTCCTGCTGTCTTCAAAGGTAGAAGATCAGTTTGAAATTTAGAACTTGCACAACAAGTTGCAGCTGACGAACAAATGTGACAATTTATACTTCTGTTTGCTACACCTTCTCCTTCCTCATTTTCTATTAATTAATTTGTTTGTTCTTTCTCTATTTGATTACATCCAGCCACTGGGCTCCCTCAAATAATTTAAAAAAATTATCTTAAGCTACTTTCAATTTGTTTCCACCAAAATCTTTACTTTTTTTCTTTTTTTTTTTCCCAAATCCCCTACCACTCGTCAAAAGGCAGTAAGTGTCTAAGCCAGTAGTATTCACTACTATTGCAAACTCCAAAAGTACCATAAACCATGTTGTAAAAAAAGTATTTGGTTTTCAATGTAAAATAAACACCTAAAATTTTTAGTGCTATCATAAATAAGAAACTTGGTTTACAGTTCTTTGGAAAGAATCTGATTCCAGTTTTACGCCAATAAATGGAGGGGAAAAAAAAACAAAAACAGATTAATTAAGTAGGCCTGAATTTGAAGTGTGCTATAGCTGGACTCAGATTTATTCTTGGCACGTGAGGAGAGAAGAACAAAATTAAACAAACACCTTGCTGAATGCACACTGAAGACATCTAATGTGAATATAAGCAATTAATTCATTTTGCCTGAATTTTTAAATTATACTTTATGGCATATCTAATTGTGTATACACCACTGCCCAAATATAATAACGCTTATGACAAATCATAATACATCACAAAAATCTAATAATGAATATCAAAACTTCACTTTGTTCCATGCCATTCCTGTAGCAGGTTCTAAAGCTGGCAGCACGGGTACCCAGCAGCAACTACCCAGCAAATGATGACTTAGGTGCATTGGCTGACTCAGAGAAATTTCCACACCCAAGAGCAGCCACTGCCCTTTCTCTTTTATTGTTAGAGCCATAGTTTAAGTGTCTTCAATATTTTCTAATATTCCTATTTTCTAAAGCAAGAAATAATAGTAATTTTGACATACATCGTAGCAGAGTCCCCATTCTCTAGGTTGTCTATCTGCATTCACTTTTCATCAGGCAGTATGAAAAAATTAAGAAGAAAGCCCAAACCTATAAATAAGATCTGTCACAGAGGCCCCTTTTTTTTTTTCCTTCCATAGCCCTGGACAGACATACACACTAGAAAGCTCTGTTACAGAGTTTTAATTATTACTATTCTGTGCTCCTTTGGAGTATGGTGGTGTCTTTGGGATTCTTGGACCATGAGAGATGGTAACAGAAATGTGCGGTAGGTATCATAAAGAAGTATTTGACTTGAAGTTCACTCATTTTATGAACTAAGAAAACAGAGTTTCTTACTGGATTTTAATCTAACTTTAACCATTTTGACTAATTTAGCATTGATGGCTTTTGAAAGTGGATGTTCTCTCTTACGGTGTACTTTTCTTCCATTAAAACAGTCCTTTACAGAAGGAGGGTTACGGTAAGTTCTGTCTTTATGTTTGTATGTTTTGTTTTAGCAGTACATCTGTGGCGTTTATTGTCTCAAGTCATAATAACCTAAACAGAACTTTTTTGTATCAGGCATCCTAACTAGTTTTTTTTAGTCATTATGTTTCCCATTCCTAGAGAATGGGAGCTCCTATAAAATTGGCAGCTTCAACGACAATTTTATACAACGCTCTCTTTTCCCTCTCACTTCTGCTAAAACTGAATGTGGTTTTGATGAGAAAGGTATTTCCACTAATATTGCCTATCAGAAAGCTTGATGCACATAATAGAATTACTTGAATTACTCTTGCAGGACTTAATAGTTTACATTTTATATGGTTAGAGATCATTTTCATTTCAGTCTTTCAACTGCTTTTTTTGAAGCAACAATAACCTCCCTATCTAGATTGTACTACAGAACTGCATAAACTCTATTTTTACGGGGTATGTAAATATATAGCTTGGCTGCTTGCCTGCAAATAAAGCATTCTGCAATGTTAAAGCTTACTCAAGTCATTTGATAGACACAACTGCAGTGGGTTTTAAAGCAGGATGTAAATGCTTACTTTTGTCTTCAATCGAAGAGCTGTAATATTCTGTCTGCCTTCCTAATTCCATTTCCTTCCTGGTCCTGTGTCCATTCACCACCCACCCCCTGGGCCCCCACATCTACAATTAAAATTATTAGAGAGACACAAATTTTTCCCTCTGTAAGATTTACATTGCTATTTCTAAATGTGATTTGTAGGCTATTTCTTTGCTGGGGAGAGTGAGAAGAATTTAGGAACCAAAGATTGATTCTTCCAGAGGATTAGTTAGTACTTCAGTGAGATATTGGACAAGACGTGCCTTAGATAAATGGTTAACCAAAGCTAGAACCAGGGCTTTTACATTTCAAAGCCAGCCTATTAAAAAATATATTTATTCCCCAAATATGGTTTTATCCAATCTTTTTCCAGATTATGCAAGTTGGGGAACATTTTTATCAACAGCATTGAGTTTATGAAAAAAAAACAACAAACCAGTTTCTGTGAAGGAAAAAGTGTTAAAATATTTTCTGTCAAAAACTTTATAAAATCGAAAGAACAAGCAAAAATCATTTGAGAATGAAAAACAGGACAATTTAAATTTATAAAAAAATTAACAATCAAGTTTCATACCTAATTTTACCTTTTTTAAAATTTATGGTTCATAGGGATTATTCCTCTAAATTATTCTAATGCTCATAGTAAGACATATATAGGGGGAAAAATCAGCCTCTCAGGTGATACACCTTCTGGTGCAAGTAATCTAAGCTTTTTTGATAATCAAACATTTTTTCCATGTAGGAAACTTAAAAGAAATTTCCAAAATCAAATAGTTTCATGCTTCTTTCTTTGAATTTTATTTGAAAACTGCCCTTGAAAACTTGCAGTAGGTGTAAACATTTTTGTTTTGGTGCAGTGGTCTGCAACTAGAAATTCTGTGACGACATCATGCAGCTGGGAAAGAAATCCTTTCATACAAAAATGTAAACGAAGAGTATATTAAAATTTTCCACATGGAAGCATATATTTGAAACCAAGGAAATGTGTTTACTGATGCTTAGTTGGAATGATATTGTCAAAATCAAGATTAAAGTAACATGGCTTTTACATACCACTAACTGTATGAGAGAGAGAAAGAAAAAAAAGAAATGTCTGACCGAAGCAAGATCGAGAAAGAGGACAGAGGCAAATGCCTCTACCCTGGCCTTCCAACAAGATAATGAATTCTTGCTCTGCAGAGGTGCTGGAGGTGCAAAATCCTAGACCCACAAAAGTCAATGAGGTAAAAACTCTCACTGACTTCAGTGGAATTAAGATTTAATCCAGGGATTTTCTGTCCTCTGACATCCTGAATTTGTTAATGTATTGAGACAGAAAACTGTTTTTAAGAAAAGCAAGGATAAAAGAATTGATTGAAAATCATATTCAGAGATTTCTCCTGTCTTCCATTTTATCTCCAGAGGTGTTAAATAAAAATAGAAGAAAAAAAGGGGGAATGTGCTCTCAAAATTCAGCTACACTGTTTCTTAAAAATTTCCAAAACTGTAAACCATGAGGAATAGAGGAAGAATGTAGCTAAACTGCACTTTTATAGGGCGAATCAACCCAAATCAAAATGCATTGTTGAAATCAAGATTTTATTTTTTTTTTATGCACCATTAATCTGCCACTACCTCAGATATCTACAGGCTTCATCTTCACTTATGACATGCTGATAAATCGTGGCTTTCTTCCAAAGTATTGGTAGGCTGGGACAGGTACACTTTGGTCTAAGATCTTTGCATTTGTGGCAAAATAAGCACCTGAACCAACATGAACCAATAACATCATAACACAAATGAAGTGGTTTGATGCCCAGTGTCAGATGGAACTAAATATTTCATATCAGAAAAAAAGGATGTATATATTTTTCAATGCTTTTCATAGAGGAAAGAAAACAGTAATTAAAAGCTCAGGGAAAACATTTCATTATTATAGCACCAAGGTTTCTAGAATTTGCTATTTCATTGAATACACAGATGCTCAGTTTTTTGGACCACTGGATGAGTGGAAAATCTTCCAGAGTTTAAAGTGAAATACAAAAGATTAATTATCTCTTCACAAAAAAAGAGTAACTTGATATTACGTATATGAAATCTATATTTTTACTGTTTAATCCCATATCATAAACTAAGCTAGTGTATCGATGCTTTTGTACTGTAGTACACAGATATCACTAGACTAGCTAAAAAGATTTAGAAAAAATCACAGTATTACTAATTTGACATAACCATTAAATGCTATGGCTTTATTTCTACGCTTTAAAAGCCAGACAATAGCCAGGATTCATCATATTGATTAGGAAGAAAGAGTCTTTTCTCTGCTTTTTTTAACAACACAATGGTGTTTGGTCAAACAGTACTTGCTTTTGAATTAAAATACATCAAATTTCTCTCTATATAGAGGGAGATAATATCTGGCTAGTAAAAGACAGACAAAAAGAACATAGCAGAAGGAAAGGACATAGATCAAGTCAAGAAGAAAATAAAAGCAGGAGAACAAGGAGGGGGAAGAGAGCAGGAGACAAAATACAAACATAAAATTCATATTTTGAGGTCTACCCCCAGAGAACTAGAAATATGCTTTTATATTCAAAAAGTCAGATCATTCTTGTCATCATTCTAAAACCTCAGAAAGCGTAACTCAAAAAACTGAGTGGATAGAGACCTGGCTTGCATATCACCTCTACTCTTTGACTACCATACTCTAAAAAGGTTTTTAAAGAGAATAAGAAACAGGTTTGTCTCTGTGCAGCGGATAAAGTCTTTTTTTCTTCTTGTATAGAACAGAAAAGCAGCAGCCTGTTTTACAAACGTGTCAGTTGTGAGAGTTGAACTGCATAATAAGCCCACCAAGATCACTGGAATGCTAACTAAAACCTGAAAACCAAACATGCATTCCCTACATCACCGTAGAAATCAATCCAACTGTTGAGAGAAAATTATCTTCCTGTAACATATTTCACGTCTCACGCTGGAAAATAATGTCAGAAATTGCTTCAACTCTTCTCCCACAATATAGCCTGACCCTTTGCCAAGGTGCTCAAACAAATCACAGAACCCCTCAGGGTAGAAGGCATGTAATTACAGGTGTATGGGGTAATCTATTCAGCTTGAATATGCAGCAGCCAGAAGCTCTGTCTTGTTGCAATTTTTAAAAGGAAAAGAAGGCTTGAATATGCCTGAAACTATGTAGGCTCTTCCCTGGCCTTTTACAAGGAGGGCAATGGGGCTGCTAGTGTGTTTATTCTGTTTATTATAAAAGATTAAGCAGCTTAGGTTGAAGAGCACAAGTAAAATCAATATTGCAGACAGCTATGGAGGTTTTCTTTTGTTCTGTCTTTATGACATATATATATATTACAAGTCAAAATATATTTGGACACACATCTCTCCAGTCAGTGTCTGCGAAGAGTGCCATATCTCCTGGCCATCACTAGCAGATCTGGCCAAGGACAAGGCATGGCCAAATTTATCCAGCAGTTTTGTAAGGATTGTCCAGGGGACATCTCGGGTCTTCACAGTATGACACCTTTTTTATTTTTTTTTTCCCCAACGGAGGACAGGAATGGAGAGAATCATAAAGCAAATATTTGTTAGAATAAATATTTATCAACTTCAGTTTTTGCAGAATTGCACAAATGACCTATTTAGAAGAGAGCAAGAAGGGCAAGAAAGGAGAGAGAGAAAACAGAAAGATGAAGATGAACCAATAACAGAAGTATTTTCAGGACTTGCAGAATGTTTAATACAAGAGTGTTGCAATTCACAATGAAATGTGGAAAAATTCAATGTGATTTACACCTCCCAGAATTCTGCAGCTGTTGGCTCAGAAGCAATGGACCACATAAATAATATATTTCCTGTTATTCTTGGTCTACAGCTGATCTCCTACTGAGCACCAAGAAAGTTTTAAACCCCTAGGAGACAGCTGGTGCTGTCTAGCATGTTTGACTGCTTTTGTGAGCAGAGAATGAAAGGCATAAAAGGCAAAATGAGAATCTAAACCAAAGATCTCTTTTCTCCTATAAGAAAACTTGGAAGGTTACAGAGCTGTGCAAGAAGGCACAATTAATCTTTTCTAAAGAATCATATTATTTGACAATGAAAAGTCTCAAGTAGAGTGGATGAAAATCCAAACATGCACTTTTCTCTCTAGATAAACAAACTTATGTTCTCGGTAATGCATAATACTTTGCATTTCAACAGAAATGCCAGGAAGCTAATGACTGTAAAAAATATAGATCACTTGAGACTGTGGGCGTCAAATGTAGGGCTGTTTAGAATTCGGTTGCAATTTTGGAAGTCCAAAGTTCAACTGTTCTTAAACACAATCCGCAGGGAATAAAGGTTTTAACACATCGTGTTGGTGCTCCACATGTACTAAACTTGTGGGTTCATCTGCTCATTTCACAGAGCTAGTGAGACTGGAATTAGTAAACCTCATTGCTGTTCCTCAGCAAGCAAGCCAGCTGGAAGAAAAAACACTCCTCCAGCTGCTATCTTATCCCTCTGCAGACCATTTATCACCCTTGTAGAAGAATTCCCCTCTCTATGCAAAATAAACATCTTAAGTCAGAAGTATACTCTAGAAGGGAATACATCTGAGTTTTCCTACATCTGATTTTTCCTAATTACAAAGACAGGCCACCAGCTGACAATCATGATAGTGTCCAAACGCAACCAACTGGGTGGAATATGTACATTTTCTCACAGGCTCCCTTAAATTGACCAGCTAAGATGGCTGGAGATTAATGCTGAATTGTGACTCCATCAATCACAATTCATAAAATGTAAAAGCGAACATGCACACAGATGAACTTCCTGTAAGGACATTTAGAAATGAAGCTTTTTTCTCAAAATAATTCTCATGACTTCTCCAAGACATCAGAGGAGAAACATTTTTATCCCTAACCACAGATGTGGAGTATACACCAACAAGTCTCAGTCCTGACTCTCCTTCTGCAAGGGCAGCAGCATCCTTTGCAAACCATCTGGCACATTTGGAAAAGGATTGTTGTGCCAAAAAAACCAAACAAAATCTGTGTCAGTATTTCATGCATCAGAAAAACATTGGGGCGGTGGTGGTGTCCCTTTACGCCTTCTTTTCTCAACATGTTAGCCAGCTTGGCATAGCCTGAGACAAAGTTGATAACGGTGAAGTTTCTTGGGTCTGATAAGTAAACCTCTTTCAGACATGAGGCTTCAACAATGTTCTACAGAGACTCAGTAAGATGATAAAGACGAAGATGATAAAGAAAAAGATAAAGCATCCCCTCAACTAACAGGTTTCAAAGATAAACCCACTATAATTATGCCACTCCAGAAGTTCCAGCAAACTCATACAACCTCTCTATACGAGCTGATTTGACAGAAACCCCTCAAAGCATGTCCCAGCTTGAAAAGTAATTTCAAGAATTTAAGAAAATGAGATAGAAAACTGCTGTTTCTGTTCAGCCCTGAATAGAGCTAAAGTGTATAAATCATGATTCATGAAAGAAATATGGGGAGGAGAATTTCACTGCACCACAGATGATGAATCCTGGGCAGGTAACCTTCAAAAGATGTACACATTTCTATCACAGTGACAAAATTCCAATGGAAAGCAATTTCACACTCCTTATAGGCCACTGTAATCACCCAGAAAATGAATTAGCACAGCCCAGAGGACAAGGTACTATCAAATAGGGTCTTGAGCCAGTGAAGCACTTAATCTTATGCTTCATATTAAGCACCTGACCTGTTCCATTAAGTCACATATATGTCCAAATCAAACTTTACGTAGCATTAAAAATAACCAAAATAATTTCTAACAAGTTAACTGCTTATTGCCTTCGGTATTTTGTTGTATTCGCAAGTTTTTCATGTCAATACTCTTATGTTTGAAACTGTTCTGAATTATTTAGTACTATATCTGCATATTTCTGTCACTAGTGCTTGGGCTGAATCCCATTCACGTATTATTTACAAATAATGAAGCACACCTTCTTTTCAATGGCAAGTAGACTATAGCTTTTAGAATAAAGTTTCTGTTTTGCATACATTAACAAGTTCAAAATTTGCTAATTTGTTTGTGAAATTTTCTTTTTTTCTGAAAAAAATAAACTCCCTTAGTCTTTATACATAGCTATAAAAAATGGCATAAATGCACTCGAAGTATAACTTTTTTCTTTTATCTGGGCAGCTCATCAGATTATTTTTTTTTTCAAATAATATTCACAATGCTGTACATATGCTATTGGTTAGTGCATTGAAAATTAAACAGATTTTAGTGACAAATTATGAAAAGCAATGCTCTTTAATCAGCAAATCCAGTTAATGGACGGTCACAAGCAGTATTCTCCAGGGCTCAGTATTTGGGCTTATTCTGTTTAATATCTTTATTAAGGGCACACTCAGTAAGTTTGCAAACAACACCCTGGTTGAGGGTAGGAAGGTTTTCAGAGGGACCTGGACAGGCTCGATTGATAGGCCGAGGCCAACGGGATGCAGTTCAATGGGATCAAGGGCCAGGTCCTGCACTTGGGTCACAAGCAGGGAAACTGGATACAATATTAAAAAAGCAGTATTAAAACCACAGAAGCCCACTATCACCAAAAAGGATAATAAATTATAAGGTGGATATTAGCTTTTCATGATTAATAAAATGCCCTAAAAAGGAAAGGAAAATAATCTTCTCCAATGACACTGGAAATTTTTGGAGGATGCTAACAAACTGTAGTGGAAGCAGTGGAAAGGACCCAGTATTGCTATGTAGACTCACCAGTTTAGAATGAAGAAAGCCTTTCCATTGGAACATTCTTATTTGTCATAATAGTACGTGTTTCATCCAAAACTTTGCTGTCATGGTCTTGTTTTTTTAACTAAAAACTCAACAAACTTATTGGGCAAATATACACAACCTGTCTGGACCACTTTATGAAAGCTCGGCTCTACAGTGAAATAGAGCAATGCAGCAGTGCAACTGCTTAAAAACAGTGGGGAGACAAATAATTTAAAAAAAAAAGTGCTTACTTCTTATTCAGTATTCTGAATGTTAAGCTTCCTCATAGAAAAATCTCGCTGACTACAAATGCAAAAGGAACAAAAGTAAGGTACAGTCTGGAGAAAATTTCCTTAGCAAAATATGTTGAATCACTGTTTATAATTTATGTCCTTCACTGAATCAGCACAGAAAAAGGTTATATCTGAGCAATCTGAGAATTACTTCCAGAAGATTAAACAAAGCTGCTTCTGTAAAAAAGTGTAAGTGAAATTTTGAGCGGATCTATATTCCTGTGACATTGCTTCCCAGGGTTTCTTAGGCTACTTTATAAACTAGAAAGGCAAAGAAAGGAAGGAAAAAAGAAAAAAAGTAAATGTAGTTTGATATTTTCCCTTGTTAAGAAGTTCTGATAGTAGTTGTCATAGCTACTGTATTTAGCAATCACGATGTTTAAAGAATATATTTCACGACATTAAAAGTTATTATTTTTCATGTTAAACTTGAGGAGGAGTTACTTTGTTTTTTTCATTCTAGAGGTTTCTTCCTATATGGTTTTGCATAATTTTATTTTATTTTTTTTTAATGAGGCTGATTTCCTTTTTCTATGAACAATGAAATTATCAAAGTTAATTAGCTGATTCTACAAGCAGGAAGATGCTAAGACTTAGAATTAAATAATGAAATTGTATAAGTAAAATTGCTAATCAAAAAAATCTTATATGAATATGTCTTTTAAAAGAGTAATTACAGTTTTCTCAGATTAAGATTTTCAAGTTATTTTTGATCTCAGATTTATTCTTCTAGAAAGTTCTCATAATTTCATTGAAAATCATGCCCTTTGACAGAATGCTTCAAAAGCTTATAGCAACGTTTGCATGTTCTAGAACACAGTGCCACAAAAAAAATTCATTCCAGATGAAGAAATAGTAAGACAACATGATTTTTTTTTTTTTGTGCTTTGCTCCTGAACAGTGTTAATATTCTGTTGTAAAACCTAAGTGAGATTGAAAGCCCTACTGTTATGGAAGCTGCTATTAAATTTTCTATTTTCTTCACTGAGAAATTCTTATTAAACAAAAATACATGGCACATAAGGCAGGTATCTTTATTTCCCTTCTCGTTTGAACATGACTATCCAAAACTATAAACCCACTCCTATTGTGCAATGAACATAAATACTTATCAACAATCCTGGAATACAAAACATATCTACTGATAGAAACAAAGATATCCACAGAATCTCAAATACCACTGTGCATTACTACCTAAAATGCACCAAAATAGAGTCTAAAGATTTTGATTATGAAATTGGACTTTGTTGTTGCACAAGGAACAATAAACCTTAAAAGTTTAATCCAGAAGCTCGACAAGCATATATTTTAAGTGAGTGTTCACACTGTGGTGGTCTCCTAAGCACCCTACGTACAGTTTCATAACAACAGAACATCAAAAGTGGTGTGAAAACATAGTAGAGCAGACCTATATTTTGGGAAACAATCTACCATGAAATTCAGTTGCTATTTTTACACTGCTGTAAATTACATCAAAGACCATTTTTCCAATGTCAATGTGTAGCATAAGAACTGAGATTTTATTTAGCTTTTAATCACTTTCCCTCTACCGTGAAATCTAGTTGCTATTTTTATGTTACTGTAAATTATATCAAAGAGCATTTTTCCAGTGTCAACGCGTAGCATAGGAACTGGGAAGAACAGACTTAGCTTCAAATGACCTTTCCTTGCCCCTTTGCACCAAGTGCAGGCAAGCTGTTTGAACCCAAAGCCCTTTGGACAGTCTCAGCTCAACAAACAGATATGATATATGGCTACTCACACTCCTCCTCATCTGTTGCTATGGCATTTTGCCTGCTTACAAGCTGATTGGACAATTTTGTTATGAAAATCTTCACCAAAGATCAAATCTCTCCCGTGGCACAGCGCTGACTCTGCCATCTGTTTTGCATGACATTTGACAGACACAGGAATGAGTGGATGAAGGCGATACCATGCTTTTTACCTATTTTTCCTCACTAGCTGACATTTTGTACCACCTTTCTTCTACCTGCTACTTGGAAAAATGTGGAGAAAAAGAAAACGTCGAAACAGAAAATAAAAAACAATGAACCTCCTCCAGGTTAGACTTCAGTCTGTAACTGAAGAAACTCATAGTAGTTGCTAAACAGAGACTGATGGATTATCATCATACAAATAGCAGCTGCAAGCACCCTTTAGGAAGGGGAAAAAAACAAACCTACCAAAACTCTTAAAAGTTTCCAACAATATATGGTGAGTGAGTTGTGCCCTGGTACCCTGTTGTTAACACATACTGAATAATGTTAAACAGTCATGCAGGAAAAAAAAATCATTTAGAACAGAAAGCAGTATGAAATCTTTCTGTATTGGGGGAAGAGTGGAAAAGATTAAGCAACAGCTTCTTATAATCAGATTTTCTGGAAGACAGCATTGCAATATTCTTTAAAAGAACTTTTTAAAGGAGTAAATGAATGGCAGCAGATTAAATTAAATTAAAGGAGAATTTACCAAGATGTCAGTCAGCTATGTCAGCCAGCTCTAACTTCAGGCATGTGAGAGCTTGTAAAATGCTTGCTTCTTACTGTATAAAGTAGAAGAAAGGAAGAAGATGCCACTCTTTATTAAAAGATGGGAACTGGGTTGACTAAATTGCAAAAAGTTTGGCAATATTCTAGTTTCTGTTTCTAGTAAGAAATGACAAAGGTACGACAAAGACCCACATATTTCTTTCCTTGTCTCACAGCTCTTATAAGAGTGTTTTTTCTGCTTTGTTAAAGATAAAATGAGCATCTGAACAATATCTTATTTGCCCTTATATAAGGAAAATACAAAAACGCTCATTGCAATTTTGAAGGCCTTCAATAACAATCATTACTCCTGACTATACTCTAAACCACAAGCCTGATGAAAATTTCCTATTTATCATCCCTGATCCTTTCAGATTCCTAAATGTTCTCACTTCTAAGGACTAAACTGAAGACAGAAACATTTTTCTCACCACAGACAGTCGCATCTTTCCAAGTCCCTATGTGGGAGAGTTCTTATGTTACCAAAAGGATGTATCTGCAAATCAGAGTACGGAGGCATTTCTTGGGTCCAGATGAAGTGTTATCACCATGCAGCAGCTCCCAGCAATGTGCAAGAGAACAGCTATTATGATGAAGTTAATATAGCTCGTCCTCCAAAGAATAGCCTCATTTCTAAATTATTTACATGGTTTTTTTCTCTCCATGCTGTTATGCATTTGATTTTTTTTTTTGCTTTCATTTATAGCAGTACACATTGTGGCTGGGATTTGCAAAACCACGAATCTCTTAGGTGGCTTTGAAGATCTAAACCTAATCTTTTATTTTATGCTCATTTATAGTGGATTTGCAAAGGAAGGTGCTCTTTCATTGCAGCAGGCAGTTTATGCAAATTAGTTTTCATTATCAGATACCCATCCTTCAGTATCATCATTAATTAGCAGACTAGATACTGTGAAAAACTGCTTTAGTTGGTAATTATAATGGGTAAAAAGAAAGACAGGCTTTCTTTGCTATAAGAAGTTGCAGAAATTACTTAATACATTTACTGTAAAATATTTCTGGTGGTACAATGGCTTGTTTTATATTAATATGATAATGAACATAAAGCAGAGATTTTATTAGTATACATGCATGAAAAAGCTAAATGCTGCAAAATGTTTTGTAATGCATATTGAAAAATGCAAACAGTGACCTACGCTGTCACAAGAGTAGTTACATGTTGTTTCTGAGCATAACAGTAAAAATGTAAGACTTCTTTAAAGGAAAGTTCCCATTCATGTTTTTTCAGCAGGTTCAGGAGCGCCTGAACGAGACACCAGCTTGCAGTAAAAGTCCAGCTGCTCAGCGCCACCTAAACGACCTTCTTAGTTTGAGATTGTCATGGGCAAAAATTTGTTTTCAAAATCAAATCTGACAATGTCTCCTTGAGCTTTTCTCAAAAAAAATGCTATTGGAAACCTCTGTCCAACTCACTGACTTGCACTTTCAAAACAACATTTTACAGTCTCCTCCTAGCACTTTATCCACCTTCCAGTTCTTCTGTTATTCGCCATCTTAAATAAATAATACTCTCCTATACTTTAACATCATATCAGACATTATATTATTTTTAAAAATAGCTAAATCAGGTCTCCTATATAGCTATCATATAAAAAAAACAACACACGTTACCTTACTGCTCTTCTAAAGAAGTCATTAAAATAGGAACATTGAATTAGTCTGACATAAACTACATCAGGATCAAATAAATCTTTTTTTTTTTCTTTTCCCTTAGGTTTAGACATCACGTCCATCAAAATACAACTTTTTGTACTACTGAAGTCATCCTAAGGAAATGGAGCATTCTCATTCAACTCTAGCTTGTTTTCATGTTCAGCCCATTTGTTTTTTTTCAGTCATTAATGTGGCATTGACACCTCAATTAAAAATTATGTCTTGTGGATTTATGATTTCATGTGCTGTTATTTTGCAGCAGAGATTAACCAGGCCTCCTGATTCCAGTATAGAATATAAGTTAAATTTTGATCCCACTTTGGGCAGAAATAACTCTATTGTGATTCCCATGTGGTGTCTCCTACTAGACTCAAATACATGATCAGCATCCTTATAGAAAACTGACAGAAGTATTCATGTAGTATTTGCAAGATGCCTAAATTCTCCTTAATCTCTAACCCAACTTCAGTATATCCCTTCATTTTTCTTTTTTTGCTGAATAACTTTTTAGTGTTTTCCCCAAATACTTCCACATGCTTTTCAACATTTGATTAAATAACAAAACTGGCTGTTAATCACATAGCTCACAATTCCCACAATACAAAGAAGAGAGCTACAGAGCGTATTTTGAACAGGTAAAAAGCTTAATCTTGTAACTTTAATAGCCATATAATATACTGATTCCAGCAAGGAAGGGAATATTTCTTTGCTTTGTCACACAGTGTTCATTTACATTAAGTAGAGAAGAAAACCTCCTTATGGGCTGCAGCTGATGCTAATTTCAGGTGTCAGATTAACAACCTCTTTTGGTTACACAGTATTCATCGATATCCATTGGTTGCTAGCTGGGATCTGAAGGATAACCTAAGTTGCAAAGCAGTCTGCAGTAGTGCACATCCAATGCTCTATCCCTCCCCACTGCCTGACTGTTCCTGTTGGTCTAGGGAGATCACGGGACCCTACCATCATCCTTTGTAAACAATTACTTCTTCTATATCTAATCCAGACAAAATTGTTCCTGAAGTTTTCCATTTCTAATGCTGACAATGCATCATTTAAGCTTCTTCCAGTTAAGTAACACCTGTTTAAACTTCCTCCTTTCTTTCAAGCTTCCAATCTTGCTATTTCAGCTCTGAAATGTTCTCACTTCATACTTTTCAGCAGTCAAGATTTTCCTATAGTTGATTTTCATTGATAATCCAGAGTATGCATGATATTTTAACTGTGATATATCATCTTGAACACACCAAAGAGAAAGTCAGGTGTTACCCCAGAATAAATGAGTGGTATGAAAGATAAAAGGAGATTAGGTATATCATGAAACTTTCAATAGTTCATGTGACAAAAGGCAAAAAGAAGATTGGGAAATAACTGACATCAGAAAGAAATGTTGACCCCAGTCCCTACAGAAAACATTAATTTAAGAAATCAGATAGTGTTAAGCCTTTTGGGTAATTAGACCTTGTGTTTGCATACTGTAAATCTAAAGTTGACTCCAATCCCAAGAAAATACAACACAGTTAAAGACATATGCCAAGCTGGTGATACAGTTTTAGTTGCTTATATCCACTAGAAGTGTACACAAATCTTAGAAAGTAGGAATCACTACCACTTCCACATAAAGTCTCAATATTAATGAAAATGGATCGGAAGCTACAGAGCTCATAACAGGTGAAAACCAAATTCAGTGGCAATATAGCAACATAAAGTAAAATTTTAATAAAACATTTAGTAAAGTTATACAAGCAGTGGTTAAGGGAGAAAAAGTGGAAAACAGCAGTAAAATAATTACATCATGTAAGTATTTTAACAGTTTCACTCTGTTAAAATATCTCTGCTAAATCAGACAGTATACTCTTATTGTACAGCATTATCTCTGACAGATGGACATACAGAAGACATAAAAACTAAGCCTAACTCTAAATGACAGTACACAATCAATAATATAGTCAATGCAGCTTCAGAGGATGCAAAACTATCTGAGTATATTAGTTAAATGTGAATCCGCCCATGGAACTGTGTCAGGGAGACAAGAGGAAAATGAGTGTGAATAGTTTCCCACTGATCTACAATGCTGAATTAAGCTGATCTCCAAAAAAAACCCAAGAAGATGAAACACCACAGAGAAACAATTTACTTATGGCAATGTCAGCTAATACATACGCGAGCAATTTGAAATAACTATGAAAAGACACATCATTACCATTACATTTCAGTTTCCTGAGGCAACTAATGTGATTTAGAAATGCTTAAACTCTTTCCATTAATCTTGCGACAGGAAAAGAGAAGTAAACACATTATTTTATCGTGTTTTGTAGTTACAGCTAAACTGAGGGAGAGATTACAGTATTCACTTGCCTACACTTCATCTTCACACTTTGGAGTTAGCACTCTCATTTTTGTCCCAAGACTCAGATTTTCCCTTTCCCCTCCCTACTGACTGGAAAGGTTTTTCCACCTCTTCAGCCACATGAGTTCGTATAACGTTTTAGTCTTCACTGATGTGGCAGTGACCGTAAAAAATAAACCACATGCATGAATAGGTGTGGATGTGCCTCCAGCTGAACCCCCTCTGTCCCTGAGGAGGGGAGCCTGCAACTCCCATCATTCACAGCCAGTTGGCTATTGCTCCTTTTTTCAAAGAAAAGGCAACAAACCATCTGGAACTCTCTCAGGGTTGGGATCTAGCCTACTGGCAATAAGACACACACATGTAGGTTATATTTTAGATGGAGGCACTCTTCAACCCGCTCACTGAAACAGAGATACACTAACATATTCCAGATTTGTTGAAGCAAAGAGCAGGAGCGTGGCTTTCTGTACATTAGCAACGGAACCTTCAACTGGGAGAGGAAAATCCAGGATTCTGGTCACCGAGCCAAGTCCCATTCTGTGTTTTCCATTAAACTGACACTGACTTCTCTTATTCTGAAAAATTACACTGAAAGCAAGTCATATTCAAATGTGTGCATGGACTTTATAACTGCTGCAAAAGCCTGCTTACATGGTCATGCTCATGGCTCTGGATGGCTGTATCTCTGTTTTCAAGTGGTGACATTTACAGGAAATAAACAATCACAATAAAACCACAAATACAAACAAATAACAAACAAGAAAAGCCATCTACTACCCATCCCAGTGTTTCCTGCAGGCAATAGGAACAGCACAGTAAATCTTAATTCCCTCTCTTTTTTTTTGGTTTCCATTACTAACACAGTGCGCTCTAATTTACTACACCAGAGCTGAAAAATCTGTTTGCGGATGCCACAAATGTTGCAGCGAAGTCAGGAGAGAGACTACAAAGTCTAAGGAGGTTGCTATTCACAATGCTCCAGGCAGCAAACAGAGGAGGGGGTAGATTAGCCCACTACAGACCTTTTAGTGCTTAACAAAATGCAACAACAAAAACTATACTTCAGCGAATAAATGTGAACTGTCAGAGATGATGGGCTGGATGAATCAACAATCTTTCTATCTATAAATCTGGTGATAATCACAAGGGAAAAGAAAAAGCTAGAGGCAATGCTGAAGTACTATGTGTGGCTCATTCATGAAACTGGAGTCCTGTGATTGACACATTAAGAGATGCACTTTCCACTACCTCTATTTTGGACAGACCGATCCAGATTAGCTTCAGGAAGTAAATGTGCAGCTTAATTTTGATGAACCAACTACTAACTCACAGCTGCAATGCAGAAGAAAAGTTGTAGCAAAACTGCCCCTCCCAGACAAAAATACACAAACCTAATGTTATTTTATAATTCAGCAACACTTGAAATCTTTTGATTATTTAGAAAATCTTTAAAATCTGCACTGAAATTGATATTTTTGTGAACCGACACAAACAACATTTAATAAATATTTGCACATTTATAGTGCAATTAGTGAATTATACTTCTGAAAAATTAAAAAGCCATTAAAGAACTGATATTTGCTGGTTGAGAAACATTTACTAAAACAGTAGACCAATGAAGTGGATGATCTAGAAATAGAACAAATATATTAAGTCTCATCTACCTTAAATGAGCATTTGGCATTGATCTTAGAGAACATAAAAAGCTATTTCAGCTTTCTCCCTTCACTGCTTTCTTCACCACAAATTATTCCACTTCAGAGTCCACCATGCAGGATAGTATAATGACATTTCCATTATAAGACAAATAAATCTCTGATGGATATGTTATAAATATAGAATTAATATAAATATCAGTATAGAATTTAGAATATAAATATATTATGTCAAATCTGTGGTTACAGAGAAGTCTTAAAGTTGTATGTATTAAACAGAAAGTTGACCTACACTGTTCAAAAAAACAGTTCTGTAAGAATTGCAAGTCTTAGTTCTTAGGAGACCAAAACAGAGCAATCTGTAACACGATAGATATCTCACGAGGAAGGCCTACTAGGTTGTCTAATGTAGAAAAATTCCTGCTACTGTTTTGCTGACTGGACTTCGAGCTGACAATTCCCTATTACCAGCATTTTTGGCCCTGTTTTTTAACTTTAAGTACTATCCTTTTTATATTTTAAATCCTGACCACAGGTGGTGGTTGTATCTATGTGGAAAAACGCCTTCCACATTTTTACTCATGGTCTCACAGACTTGGGAAGAATACTGTGCACATTTCTGTGTGTATGCATGCATTAACTTGTGGAGTCAGAAATACCTTTTGCACAGCTACAAGAGAATCAGAAAAAAAACCTTGAGTCAGAGACCACTGAATCCACTGCTTTCAACAGCACTGATCAGGCCTTGTATTATATTGTCTTTTCTCCTGCCTTATGGAATAATGACCACTTGCTCAGTGGACTTCTTAAAATATAATTGAAATACTCACTCTCCTCTCCTCAGACACATTACAAACTGCACTTTAGGTGCACTTGACAAATCCGTGCTTTTTTGTTTATGCGGAGGAATAGAATACACATAAAATATTAATTTAATATCAATTAAAATCTGTCAAGGTTTAGGGTCAGGGTCATCTACTAGACCTATAACAGACACTCTCTGTTAACCTCTCTCCCTCCCTAAATGAAAGGAGAAAGGGAATAAGGGAGAGAGATTTATCAATTAGAATGCTAAGAAATTTAGAACAGTTTTAATGAAAATAATAATAATTTAAAAAAGTAATATATACAAATATATACAAGACCAGTATCAAACTGATCCACCCTGACGGCAATCACATCATGCTCATCACTGACGCAGTGCTCATCACTGGCGCAGGGGAAGTCCCAGACTGGACTCAGCAGCACCAAATTCAGGACCTGGATTCTCGTACTGGATTCAGGAACATGCAGATCAGGAGCAAAGGCAGAACAGAAAGAGTACTCCTCAAAAGCTGGCCATTGAAGAAGAGAACTTTGCCCTCGTCATCCCTCAGCTTTATACCGAATATGACATATACAGAATAAAATACCTTGTTGGTCAGTTTAGGGTCACCTGTCCTGTCCTCTCCTCCTCACAGGAGAGGCCTTTTATTGTCTGTATCTCCAACATGGTACAAGATTTAGCAGTGACCTTGGTCTGCACAGGAAGTGGGCATAAGCAAGAGCCTTTCTGCACACCAATCCTTGGTAGTAACTCTAAACACTGCACATTATCACTGCTAGAAGCAGACACTGTCTTTCAAAATGTGCTGTTAACTTCAGAAAGTGCAGTTAGTTAGAAGAGACTTGGCTGAAAACAAAATCACTGAGTACAATTCTGTTCTAACTCAAACTGGGAGAGATACACATCAAATATTAATTTATGTTCGAGAATGCATAATTCGTCTTGAAGAACAGAGCTATATGGAAAAGTGATCCATCAGTATTTGAAGCCCGTTTTGTAAAGGATTTGATACAACACCCATTAAATCCTTCTATTGTCTTCAACAAGCAATAGATTAAGTTATTTGGAGTCTGTATCTGCCGACTGACATAGCTATTCTATTATGCAGAACATGTGAGTGCTACTGTATAATAACATTAGCACTGAAAAAGAGTGAAAAGCACACAAGGAGCTCCTTAAGTCTGTTATAAACCCCATTACTAAATGCTATTGAGCACTAAGTTAATAGATTTATAGTTTCTATTAAAAAAAATCCCTTTAAAGTATTCCATAAAAAATTAAAACCCACATTATAGTAACAATAGGAATCACATTTAATCACAAGAGCAAGAATCTTAACATCTCTATTTTCTATCTTAGGACCCTATGTCCTAAGTTTGAACATCTTATTATTTCTTAAGTTAACATCAACATATATGGACAGCTGCATGGATGTCAAAAAAAATAACACTTTGAAAAAACTAAACATGTAAATATTAAGATAGGTCTGACACAGCATAAAATTTCATGATGTACAATGCTCTAACTTGTTAAAGACAACTTGATTAACCACTGATTTCATTCATGAGACACTGTGCATATCTAGGACTTTCTCAAGAAAGGACTCTCCCATGTAAGGCTGAAAAAGATTTTCTGTATCGATTTCGTGTCTCTTGCCAGTGGTGTCCACAGGTTGTGTGCACAACTAGAGAATGTGCAAAGCTTCCAGAGCATTTTGAGGAATAAGGAAATGAAAAGACAACACTACCCATGAATTACGCTCTGAAAGAATCAGGCAGTCTCAGTGCTGAAAGTCACTACTCCTCAATTCCAGTTCAGTGATACAGATGCTGCTTTGGGGGAGCTTCTCAAATACACTTTCCAGAACTGCTGAGACTCAGGAAAGCCTCCTCATCCAGTCCATCTCCCACTGTCTTACTGCATATCAGGGATATGCCAGCAGATTGTTCTCACTAGAATGCATTTCCTCCTGCAGCTTTGGAGGATCCTAACACATCAGGATCCACTCTGCCTATGCCTGTCCCCAGTCTCCCCCACTGCCTGTATTCAACACGTGGGAACTTTACACTTTGTCATGATAGTACTTTCAGGCTTTGCTACTTTCTTTATTTCATACCGTGTACCATGCTTCGCTGCAGGAGGTGCACTTTTAATATCACTTAAAAGATATTTCAGCCTTTTTAATTCTGACTATACAGATAAATATTTTCCAGGTATAGACATAATGGTGATCCTTAGTTAATGTGCATCATCTTCCACTAGCAGAAGTCACATAAATTGAGTTCAGGTGACTCCGAGCTGATCTCTGGGTAATACTGAATGCCCAGTTCCTACTGAGTTGAAATCTCCTATGATCTGACCCGTCACATGAATTTAATTTTAGTCCAATTTAATTTTAAACTAGTTGCCAGTTACGAAGTTTTCTCTGAAAAGTCATTCAGTCAGTTCAAATTCTGCTCCCTCCCAAGCAGACATCCACAACTGTGTCTGTCATGAAATGAAATTCCTTTTTCTTATGGTTCTGATGCTTTCATATTGTTTATTGATAGGGTTATTCTGGCTACAGAGTCATTCTTTGGCTTACACTCCTTTCCTCTGGAAAACTTCAGTTGCAGTTTTCTCACCCCATTTGGGAAAGAGCTGTTAAAAATGCATATGTTATTTAACCTTAATAAAAATAAAAGTGTTGAGAGTACCTGAAGTCATATTTCAGTCTCTAAAAAGCAAAAAAAAAACCACCATTTTGTATGATGGAACACGGTAGCTGATCAGGTGATGAGCGTAAATAAAAAACAACCCTGAGGTTATCACTAACCTTCAGATCTCCTTATTTAGACATGTATCTGATTTTAGGGGGAGGGGAAAGTAATTTAGGTCTCCAGAGACCTACATTAAATGAGTTTTTAATCCATTTCTACACCCAATGCCTCAGAGGGTGATTTCATCTTTAAGTACATCTAATTGGATATGTTTTAATTGAGAAAGCCTACAACATGCATATTAGGACTGCCAGAAGTAAGGTTTTATATTTTACTATGTTTATATTTAATTTAAAATTCAGAAAACAGGAATTCACTTTCTGCTGGAGTAAATTGGTGAAATGCAATTAACTTCAAAGGACTGTTCACAGTGTGTAGCATATGTGAAAGTCTTGGATGATTAGAGTCTAAGGACACCTGCAAAGTGTCATTATAATGTCAAGGAAAAGAAAATATTTCATACTCCTCTTGCAACACCTCTGAAAAGTTCTACTTGATAGTGGGCAAGAGGGAAAATTCTTTTGCTGTTGCTTCATTTAATTGAATTTGTAATCTTGAATTGAATTCTTAATTTGGAATTAAAATATTATTATAAACAAGTATATTTATTTGAGCAGAGGAAATAAACCGTGTTTGATAAACTGTATCTCTGCATCCTGCTAATTCTACATGGAGGAACATTTCAGAAGCACTGACAACACTAAATATTCCAAGTGAAACAGACTCTGCAATACAAATTTTACCACCTGTAATTTTTTCTGCATTTAAGAAGTTCATTAAATGGTGTATTAAACTCCCACAACCTGTATGCACATCAGTCCTTTCAATTCCACTCCATGTGAAAAAAGGTTTATAAGATGCAGGCCTAAATTATTACCTGATTAATTACATAGGCACAGATTTTTCTACCCTACTAATCAGAAACTCCCTTTGGAATAATTCGAAAAAAATTAAAACATATTACTGAAAAGCTGTTAGTGTTGGTGATTTTGCAACTAAAATGTTATGAACAAATAGACAAATGTTTTAATTTAAAATGTGCGTATTGCAAATATCCATTCAAATAAAACATTTTTAATTAAAAAATGCTTAGTAAGATTACCAGTATTTTTTTTTTACCATTTGTAATACAGTCTAACATTCAAAACATCTCAAACTACCTTTTCTGTCAGCTCCATTTTTCTGTATTTACATTGGGCTACAAACCTCTTACAGAAATATCATTTTGTACACAGAAATAGACTTGACATGATGATGTTAACTGGGTACTAATGTTTACTTCTGAGTGCAAAGGTTTGTTACAAAACCAGAAGTCATGTCCAAAAATGGATTACCCATCTGCAAATCTAATGTGTTTTGAGTACATTTTTTAAATACACTCTAGAAATAAATATCTCATGTCATCGGGTTAAAGTAACTACCAATCAGCATAACATTGTCACTGTTGATTTGAATAAAAACAAGCCTTTTCTGCTAAAATATTCACTAATTTGTGACTTTTCAACATGTCTCTCCACTCACTCTCTCATGCAGTCATTCTAATGAAAGACACAGATGCTTCTAGTCTCTATGTTACTATATTTAAACACAGGTTTTCTTAAACATACACCACAATCTGCAGCTCAACGTACCTTCAGCTACTCTAAAGATGCTGTTTCATTAGAAATTAGTACTGTTTGGCATGCTGGTAAACACACAGGAATGGCAGAGGCAACCTTTACTCGTTTTCCTGAAGGAAAATTATTCATTGTAAAAATATCCTCATCAGGCAGAAAGATGTGTAGTTATTACACAAAAATAATGGCAAAAAAAGGTTGGGGAACTAACATGTAAACATAGGAAGAATCAAGGACCAATTACTGACAGCAGCTTAGCGAAGAACTTCCTTGAACATAAGATCATAAGCTTAACTGAAAAGGAATTACGATGAAAATTGGCCTGATAAGGACATCTACAGTTCATCCGAGTACACCAACAAAAAAAGAAATGAGAAAAATCAGAAGGAATATGTATCAAAGTTGCACAAGCTGTAATAGTAGTGAAATTCAAATGGTGGATTCTGTTGGAATAAATGTGTTTTTCCATCTATAAATATTCTGGAATCCTTGCAGAGAAACAGAAGAACTTACATAACTTGTCAGTTTTGGGAAGTTAAACAGAGAACAGCTGATTATCCCCAGTTACATTTTTGCTTCTAAGTACACTTTTACAGCATATTTTATGACATATTTTCCTATGGCAATGTAAAAAAGTGGATCTAAGTCTGCAGTATGTAATACATGGGGGTGTCTGTTTAAGGTTCAGGGCAAGCCCTACAGAGCAGGATTTCTATTAGACCTCTCTCCCTCTCCCCCTTCACTCCTAGGGGAGGATAAAAAGGTGAATAAAGAAGAAAGTGCCTCACACAAAATTGGAAGTCAAGACTATAAACAAAATTTAATAAGTAACAGAAGATAAACAGGGAAAAGGAATAGGAAGGGAAGAGGGATATACAACTCTATATAAATCCAATCTCGGACGTCGATGGATTGTACAGAGAGCATGGAGTTGGGAACAAGGCTGCCCTCTGACCCCTGAGGGTCCCAGAGTTATCACCTCTCCCATCCCCCTCCTAATCTGTCAACTCTTAAACCACAGCAACATGAGTAGAATCTGTTCATATTCTTAGTGCACAGCACAGATACCAGATCGCGCATACAGGCATGAATATTCTGAACTTGTGCCCAATGATCCTACATCTTCCTGCTGGAAATACCTAATACATCTTTGAGCTATTCAGGGTAAATTTGGCCAAGTGGTACGACATGGCAGCATATCATTGCCATATTTTTAAATAGTGGCAATTGTGAGTATTTTTCAGGACACTTTGCTTCTGTTAAGCATCCTTTAATTCTCTGACTGGATTTCCTAGATTTCTGTGAATGTCACTGAATAAATCAGAACACTAGACCACATTGTCTGAATTTCTGCCACAAAATTAACCGACAATAATGAGTAGCAGATACTGCTTTGTAGTAGAATAGATAGATGGTCCGTTAATCTTAGAACTTGGCAAAATCCGAAAGAGAATAGTACTAAACAAAGTAAATTAACACAGTAAATCTAGTCTGTCTTAGTTTCAATGTAAAAATTAAACTCTATTCATGTTATTTTTGTCCAGATATTATGAGTATCTTACTCCAAATAATAATTCCCAGGGAAGAATTTTTTCAAGTCAGAATTGAAGCGTTTATATTGCTCCAATGATTGCCAAGTAGGATTGATAAAAACGTTGAAACACAGCAGATATTTTACAGAGAGTTCTCTTTTAAAATTAAAGTGTTCTCTAAAAACTTACTGACATGCTATAAACTAATTTTTTTTTTAAACTAAAGGACATATGCTGAGGTGCAGCATTGTTGTATTTTCTTTTTTCATTCAATCACATCATATACTTGTCACAGGAAATTAAATTAAGAGAATAAAATTTGATTAAATATCATGAAACACAAAAAAAAAAATCTTTCACACACACTTGTGTGAATTTTCACATTCTCTTTTCTTCAGCAATGCACATAGCAATGAAAACAAGAATACTCTTTTATAGCTCAGACACAACAGAATATCCATTTATTGAGATGGCATGTTAAAGATGCAGTGTATGAATCATTTAGACTGTTTGAGGCCATAAAAAAAATCCGTTTCATTAAATTTCTTAATCAATATAAAAGAAATAATGCAACTGCCAGCAACACCTCACTCAATAATATTTAAAATAGTCTGTAAAGGACTTCCATTGAGCACATGAACTGCAACTGTTCCATCAGTGTGAGTTATAGCCACAAGAACAGCACTAAATTATCTAAGGGACATCTTAATTGTTTGATATAAAAGAAGCCCCAAATACCTATCTTAAATGGATATGCAGGCTCGGTATGCCTCTTCACCCAGAACTTCCGCTTTGTAGTCTTTATAATTTCACTCTTGTTATGAGTTTCTCATCTCTGCATAATGTTGCCTTTACAACTTTGGCAAAGTAAGTGGCAGCTCTGTCAGTCTGCCCTCAAAGATTTAATCCATCTCATGATTAACTGAGGAATCATAGATATATTTTGAGCAGTAGATGAAAATGCAAGGGGATGTTTCTGAAATGTAGGTCTCTAATCAACGGCATTGAGGCTTAAGTGTTGGTACAACAGAGGCTTGGAAAGCCGTTATTGGCAAGCTAAAATCTTCCTTTCTAGCCAGTGCAAGGAAATCTCATAAACATTAGGTCTACTCTTTGCCATCTTGCTTCAAAGTAATTTTCATTTATTGCACCTGTCTCTCCCAGCAGACAATCCCTAGTCATTCTGTATGTGTATCTACACCTGTCACATAGATTAGCATTACAAAACAGCCATTCCCCACTCTACATGCAGTCAGATTTGAGTTTTCAGTGTGCAATGATTGATGACTAGGGTATAAACAATCCAGTTTTAATAAAACAATATTTCAGATGACCCTTCCTCCTCTAAAACTAGCAGTATAAATATTTGGAAAACTTGATGGGTGTTCTGACTGTAGCAGGAGATTGTGGGAAGAGAGAGACTGAGAGCGATGATTAATGTAAGTTTCTGAAAGAAATAATGCCCAAAGGTTAGCTGCTGCAGGGATAAATTATCCCTACAGGGGACAGATTCTAGTTATGGAGAAAGGAGCTATCACTTTTGCATAGCTTAATTTATAAAAGAAACAAACTTCTAGGCCTAGAACTATTTATAGAGAGATATTACAAGAAATATGTCCAAGCTGTTAATAATTATGAAAGAGAACATGGAGGCATAACAGTCAGTTATCTATCAAGAGATAATGTGGGATGAAAGGTATCTTTTGTTTAAAGCAGAAGTCTAACTGTCACACACTTGTGATTTAAAAAGAATTTCAAAGGTTGGCGTATAGAATTGATAAGATTATCATTCATTACGAACAGTAGTATGTCATTTGTGGAAGTACAGTGCTGTATATATTAGAAAAATGTCAATGAGGTCTGTGAAAATTACCTGAAGAGCACATTTTCAGAGGCTGTTAATAATAAGGTACTCTCTTAGTCAAAGTAATACTGGAGAAAAAAACAGAAACAAAAATCAAAACCTGACAAAAACTAAAAGCAATATGCTGTGGAACAGGCATGATGCTTTTGAGTCTATAAAGTATACCTCAGTGAAAGGTACCTGTTGGTCATAAACCTAAAACCAAACCTTCCAGAGGGAGGGAGATGAGATACACTTACCAAAGCCAAGAAACTCTCATAGACTGAAACATTTCTGGCCCTATTTTCCTTCAAATGGGAAACAAAAACTAAGTTATTTAGAAAATTTCTCCAGAGTACTGCACAGTTGCAAAAGAAAGCCCTTGGCTTTTTCTCCCCAACAAGTCCTAAGAGGAGTCACAATTTGAAAGTGAGATAATGTCTTCGCATGTGTGTGTATCATGTTGTGGCACAGATGCCCATGGACAGTGTTTGTTAAGATAAAATAATTCATCCAGGCCTTGAGATAAGGTAATACTTACTTGGGAAATCAAGCCTGTCAAGCAGGATGGTCAGGTCCTGTCTGGATGGTAACAGAAGTCACCATTGCAGGGGTCCCATTGGATTGGGAGAAACTCCCTGAACATTCCAGCACTTGAGCTTTTCTGGCTGTATATGGCAATATATCCATCACGGAGAGCGAGCTAAGCAGCCTACAAACAGCTTCTACTAAACTCCTCAGAGCAGGCAACCAGTTACCACAGCTTTTCTTCCCTTCTCCTCTCTTCCCTTCCCCTCATGGAGGCTGAAATCCAATGAGAAATGAGGACAGATTCCTCCAAGTAACTGGACGCTTCCTCCTTCTCTCCTGCTGACTGGCCGAGGCAGTGCTGCGCTTTGGAGGCTGAGATGGATGAACACAGACAGAGACGATGATTCTAGCCCAAGCATGTGAAAAATATTCAGTGCATCTCACAGGAAAGTCACATTAAAGCAACGGACAAGTACCAAGACAAGAGCCTTGCGCAGGAGCAGCTCAGGATGCTAAGGTCCTGCTGGGCAGCAGTGGCACTAGAACTACCGTTGGCAGACAGCTCAGTGGCTAACTTGGTACAGGGAACAAATTTTTTTCCCTGATGTCAGTCCTTGACATTTCACATCGATTTTGTCAGGGTGCAGGGTATTCTGGCAGATCCCCAGGCCAGGAACAGCAGTGGGATGCCAGGGCAGCAGGGCAGGGCAGGCCAGAGGCAGCCAGGGCAGACCCAGCCTTCAGCAACCTCCCTGGCAACAGGCCGGGACGTCAGCCTGTGGATAGGCCCAGCTCATGGAGCCCATGGCTAGGCAGGGCAGAGCTGTGGGGAGCTGGAGGAAGGACAGATGGCCAGGGAGGGATGAAATAGCAGCCAGTGCTGTGGGCAGGGTGAAGGGAGACCCTGGAGGGCTTCACAGGGCCATTATGGCCCACTGTGGCCCTCAGGGTCCAGGCACTCAGAGCCATAACGCTGCTCGGCAGTAGACGAACCCTGCTCAGCTACTAACCCTTCTGAAGCCACCCTATGAATATATGGAAGGATTCAGGTCCTTAGTCTGTTGTCTTTTCAAGCATTTAATTTCTTAAAATATTAAAGATAAAATAAAGAGTAGCTGACAAGTTATTTTAGCATAATTGCCTAAAGTTACTACTGTTTTGTCTGATAAAATTAAAGAACAGTGTAATCATTGCCGAAGGGAAAAAATAGTCAAATTGCAGAAAGCTAGTGGTAGTAAGTAAGTATATGATAAAAATGTTAAATCTGAATTATTTTCTAATACTCTTTCTCCAATATTCATGATGAATTTCAATGCATAACGTGCCAGTAACTTCTCACACAAAAATCGAAAACACAATACAGTAAACACAGATGTCACTATAGAGGACCTCACTTACCTTTAAGTAATAAAACTAAGTCTTTTACTTTGACTCTGGCATTATTATAATTCTGTCCCGCTTAACCACAAAAAGTGAGTTGTTACATATTTTAACCAGGTCAGCTGTGCTAGGATGAGGATTTTAAAGGAACCAGAAAGAACTTCAGTAGTTTACAGAAATCATAGTCAGGAGTTGATAGATCTGAACAGAAAAAAATAAATATTGAGTCCTTTTAAAGGACCTGTGAATGCAAAATTTGAATGTAATGACTATATTAGAGTCAAAGAACACAAAAGATTTGGGTATTATCTTTTTGAACTTGAAGTAAATTTTCTTTTCACTTTGGTGGCAAGATGACTAGATTAAGACATATAAGATACCTTGTTAAGCAGGCAATCACCAATCAGACATCTCTGCATAGCACACTCTTGCACTGTGTTAAGAAGCAGCTACAAATACACATATGATATTAATGTTTCCTTAGCAGGGAATCACAATCATAATCTTCAGTCTATTAATATGTTCTCCACGCTGCATTAGGAAAGCAAAAGTTCAACTCTCAGTCAGATCAATCACATTCTTGTTATTTATAGTTTCTGGTGTTAGCACTTGACACAGCAAACAGCCCTCTTTTGAGTAGCCCTACCAGTGATTAGGAAATTGAAGTAACTTTTAATCTTGAATCCCACCACCCCATGGCTTGCACTAATGGTTTGCTTAGGTTAGCCTACTGTGCTGCATCACAACCCAGAACAACCTCCGTCACTTCTGCCAAACTCTGCTGCAAGAGAGTGCTGAGAAACATCCTTGTTTGCTGATGCAGGAAGAAAATAGATTTAAATATTTTCTGATAGAGAACAAACCCATACAGCACATATCTTGTGCTTCTGGAAAGCAAACACCACCATGTTCTCAGACACAAGAGAATTCGGATTTGGCACTTTGCTTTTTGGAACAACCTATGCTTTCTACTAGATCAGCACAAGCAGTGAATGTACAGGTTATACAGCTAGATTATTAGGAGCATTGTAGCCTGGGCCTAGTAAACTTGTGCTTTACTATAGTATAAATCATTCCAAACAGATGAAGAGTGGTGGTAGTTTGAGTAGCTTGGGTACTATTGCAAATTCTGGATGTGATGCAACTAAGTTGCATATCACCATATACACAGCCAAATAATCCACTGTTTGTAACAACATTTCTTCTTAGATTAGCTATGGTTTCAGTTGTAAACTGTTGATTATCAATTTGAACTGGATACTCTTTGGGACAGGAGTACTGGAATTGTTCCACCATAAAATAACCGCAAAAACTGTATTTGTTAAGTCAGCTGTTTCTGAAGAGTTAAAATGTAAACATAGAGCAGAAGCAGAATTCTGTCAAGTTTCATATCATAGTTGAAAAATCAAGACCATGCAGCAAAGCTAGCTTGATGAAAGTACCATAAATTATACACTAAACTACCTGTCTGACAAGAAACCAACAATAAACCATCATTTATGTAAGTGCTTTCTACTTACATGTTTTTTATTATCTCTGTAATTTTACAGCCTGAAAATGCATCTTATCAACCCACAGTATTTCAATATCCCTTTCAATATACCTTTGTAAAGTACCAAAAAGGTAGCGGTGCAGTCACAAAGTGCAGTAAATTTGAATTAATGAGCAGAAGGGTGTAGAAAGTGTCTCCTGCTGCATAATGCTACCCTTTCAGAAACAATCCCCCATCAAAACATATTGCACATGGCCACAGAAATTCATAATGCTACACCAAGAACAGAACCTCTTCTTTGCTCCTAACATCTTTTACTTGCATTCCTCACCATACACATTCTGCTCTTGGAGTATGAATTGCAGTGAAATAAGAAAAACCTCCACATAGCAGAAGATTAGAAATGCTGTAAGTACGGTCCTAAAATGAATATGTTGCAGTTATCTAAAAGGTTTATCTTCCTTCATGTTGGTGGGATCTGTGTCAGAAACTAATCTTCACACCCAGACTAGGTAAAGCTATGCTGTAGATATCATTTTCTTTCTCATTGAACTCCTCACACCTCAAATGTTTGCGCAGGATATTACCACATGTTTTGTTCTTACAATATCCTTTATTCTTAAGGAATACCAGAAATATTTCAACTGCGTATTTTGGTATGCAGTGAATTCTGCAGAATTAAGCTGCAAAGCTCAGCGCTTGAGTAACATCTCTTGTCTCCGTGCTTCCCTCCAAATCTCCATCTTTTTCTTCAGACTCTCTTCACATCATACTTATGTTTCATTAAGATCTGAAAAGCCCAGTCTGAATTCCAATTTGTTCTTGAAGGCAAAGTCAGAAGCATGCTAATGTTTGCTTCAGTGAGGCACCTTACACTTTGAAGGAATTCCTCGCCAATATCAATGAAAATGTTTTTGAAAAATTTTCCTTCACTAAGAGATCACTGTAAGCGACTCAAAAATTACGTGAAGAAATAAGGACAATACTGAAAAACTGTCTGTTAGAATGTTTATTATACCAGTATACCAATATCAGCCTCCAGTTTCTTCATCTCCCCACTCCTTTCTTATCTGTTCTCTCTCAGCTTTTATTTCAAACAAACTCTTAGGGACATAACTCCTTGTATAGTCTGTAAAGAATTTAGAAAAGGACACCTATATTCACTATTACCAACCAACAAGCATAATTATCAGATGCTCAGGGAAGATTTTCCTGACATGAGCAAGCAAGAGGGATGTCCTAGCCACCCCTGCTTCAGCAAAGCTCTTAAAAAGAAACAAAAGTCTTATAGCTCGTACTAATCACTGAACCACAACTGGAAAGAAAAAAAAAGAGGGTTTGCAACTTATTTTCCTTATCATCAGATCACACAAAGCAGACATAAAAATTTAAAAATTTACTTATTATGGAACAAGGAATTAGGTTACTGACAAATTTAAACAAATGATTTAAGGGAAAAACACACACACACTCTCTCAAATAATTAAAAAGCCCAGCAAATATGCAAAGCTTACTGGTAATACTAGATTAATTTTTTTGACATTACAGAGGATGGTAATGATTAATGATTACTGTCATGATGGAAAGATATTTATGACTTCCAGCTTCTTAAATAATTTCTCTTTGATAATAATGCCCAACTGTCATTGAGTAAGGTTGTGGTACTTTAACAAAGGTGGTGTATAACAGACAATCATTACTACAGGGACGAGACTGAGTATATATTACAATAGAAGTTCAATCATTAATGAAATATCAAGTTTTGATAACTATCTTCAACAAAAGAATGTTAATGCCATTGTGTCTAGAAAAAAACCTGCCTAGTAAGTCCCTGGTTTACTTCATTTGATAGACTAAGAAATCCATCAGCACAGCACGTCAGCATCATAGAAAATTAATGAATCATACATTAAAGTGAGAGACCACAATATGTTAAAATTTAATTAAATGGCTATGTTTCTAGTAAACCACACAAAAGGTTTGGGTGGTTTTTGTTGTTTTTTTTTTTTGCAGTCACTGACAGGAAAATACATGTCTGACTGTATTTAAAGTAAATTGCAAACTAAAGCATTGAGCAACATATGTTGTCTATAAATTACCTTTTTCTCTCTCCAGCACAGAAAAGTCAAACAGCTAGATATGAACACTCTTATATATTCAAAATATTCTATAGGTTACCTTGGAATGGTCCCCACTTGCTTAACTGTCTCTTACGTATGACTTCTACAGCATTTAGATCATCTTTTGATTGTAATCAGCATTTAGGGTGTTAAAGTTCTTCATTCATGTTAAAGTTCATCTTCATACTTACCTGTACACCTGAACAGACTCAATTCAAAATATAAACTCCTTTTTCCTGATAATTTTTTATGCAGCTTGATTTTTATTTTAAAGAATAAGCCACACTGTTTCAGTTTGTTTGTCTATGCAGAAGTTACGTATCCCTGAACCAGGTTTACAAACTGTAGAACAGAGTATTTCACAGAAAGAGAAATAATCAAAGAACTTGTTCAAGGCTGCAGGTAGTGGCACTGTAGGCATGCCTGATGGTGCAGAGTTGAATTTTTGTTGCTATTATTTCATGTTTGTTGGAAAGCTTATGATTCTCCTTCCTTCTACATTAACAGAGAAATTTCATGGCTATATTGAAACTTCCTAGAAGGACTATTAATCCAGCTGTGCACTCCTTATTCCTTTTTCTTCAGGCAATAGATGCTAGTAAGAAGATCTTTAAACTAAAACAAAAATGTTCAAACAACAGAGAGGCAGAATTCCCTTTATGCTTACACTCACCTTGTCACAACACAGACCACCAGAATATGTATCAGTTGTTTTGCAGGAGATTCCTAAAATTAACAAAATCTTTTGTGATCATTACTGCACTCACAGAAGTGAATAACCAAGAACTCTGGAAAATGCAAACTCAGATTAATTAATCATGGCTCATTATAATCCAATGCTGTTGCAGAACACCAATGCAAAAAATAAACTTATGTCTCTTCTGGGCTGACTAGGCACTCTCATTTTTGGCCATTATAGTTATTTCACCCTGCAGATAAGAAAAAAGGATTCTCTGCAACAGAAAGAAACCATGGGAAGGTTAGTGATCCTGCAGTGAAACGCCTTAGGCATCCACCTGTGGTTGGACAGGCATTGCAGACCTTTCTGCAGTGTCCTCAGGAGATGCAAGTCTGCATTCCTTCACAATAAATAAGACAATGCCAAGAATGTGCGGTATTTCCTCCATAACAGTAAGATTATGTCCACAGGTCCTACCTGCCCCCCACACTTGAATTTTGCTATACTATGTCAATTTATAGATTCTCGTTTCTCATATGCAAGCTCATACTCTCTTAAGGGAAAAAAATAAATCAAACCATGCAATCATACAAAGCTGTTGAAATTTCTCAGCTGCTAGATGCTTTTAAATATTCTCTTATTTCCATATAACTGAAATGGAAGAAAACCAAAATTAATAATTCAGTTTAGGATGACATCAGCTTCTTTACAAAATGTGAATTTCCTTCTGCCTAAACCCAGTGACTCCTGGGGAGCACTATGCACTGCTAACACTTTTGGATATAATGCCAGTTCTTTACTTCTTCCTGATTCTGTTTTGATTTTTTTCCCCTTTGTTCTGTAACTGTACTTGCCTGTCAAAGTGCTGAACTGCAACTTTCTAACACCATCCCCTGCTCGTTTGACCTACGCTATTTTCTTCTTTTATACTTTGTAATAAATCTTTACAAAGAACAGTACACCAGGCACTTCTGCTACAGCAAAGAAAGCATTTTCTGACCAAGTTTGTGACGTTTTCATAATTACGGGCTTTTCAGTTTCTAAGTTATGAACTGGGCAGCATAATGAAGGACAAAGGGGTCATTGAGCAAAACACTGATAAGACAAGTATTTTCTTAAATAATTCCAGTATTTATGTCAGGTAGCTGACATCAATAAAATGAACAAATTCTAAAATGTCACAATCTCTACGTGTTGTGGCTTAGCTGGGACAACTGTCAGACATCCAGCCCAAATCAGAGAAGATTATTTAAAACAAACACTATTTTCAGGGGAACAAAAAATTGTAAAAGCAGGAAATAAACTGCTTTTCCTCATAGCCCAAATATTCTTAGAAAAGACAGGAGGAATACCTAGGGGAGTGAAGTCATAGTTTGAGATTCAGAAACCTTCGTTCCATCATCATGGTGTGAGTTAGGAGAGGACTGATGACAACAATGAAACAACTTCTGGATTATTTTTTGTTTTAATTTAACTGGTATTTTGCAATGTAATTATCCCATCTCCAATGTGCACTCTCATAATTCTTCTTTTTGTTTCTTTTAATATGAGTCATTCCAGGATCACATTGCAGTGCCTATGCTGAAAACACCAGGATGTTTCTAAAATGCAGTGTAATGCCAGGTGGATGGGCTGGAGCTCTCTCATTACCCAAGGGCAGCAAAGTGCTTTATTCTGGTTAATTAAAAATGTACAGAGGCAGGCAATAATGTTTATAATCCTACATAATACAGCTTTCTTCCATGGAGGATGCTGCAGTTTAAATGTAGTGTAGGTGTATCCAACACACAATGCCATTTTATCACATTCTCTTGAGTCTACTTTGTGGATTTTCAGTATTTCTCTACTGAGGAAATACAGCTTGTTACATATTAACTTCATCAAACATTTTCCTGCATCTTCTTTAGAAGTGTTTGGTGTAATTCTGCAGTTTAGGAGTGAATAGCAGATGAGATAAAACCCTGGGGATAATCCAACATAGCTTTCCATAGGTTTGCATTGCAAAATTAGATAAAGTTCTCACTACTTGTATGTTAGTAATATTCCTCATTAAGTAGCTAGCCAGTTTATGAAATCACTATAAAAGCGTATTTGTTGTATAGCATTTTATTATTGAAACATTTCTGATTATCTAGAAGGAAGCTACTGCTATTGGCTGCAAAAAAATAATGGATAGCTTGCTACACAGGATGGTACAAGCAAATAGTAGAGATTGACATATAAACTTACAAATGAAAAGAATAAATACCATCAATTCATGATACAAAAGTAGTATTTCAGTAAAGAACTCTACCAATTTCATTTGACAGATGTTTGTTTTGGGATCTGGTGTTGAACTTACATTCCTGTGAGTAGCGTCCAAACCTCTTTCTCATCACCAGGATGCTATTTTAAAGAGTCAGCTTAATTACTGCCTGCATTCACTAGTTTCCTTCAGGGTACATGCACTCTTCAGTTGAATTAGGAATACTGAGCCTTTGGCAAAGAGCAAAGATAAAATTATCTTTGCTGTCTTGCTCCTTGAAAGTATTTCTAGATAACTGAAGTAGACAACTGGCAGCTTTATCAAAACTTGGGAACTTGCCATCATCTAAGTATTAGAATTTCTGAGTCTGTCCCTAAAATGCATGCCCTTTCTGATGGGCAAATAAAAGATGGCATCTTAGAAATTAAACCAGGTACTCATTTCTTTTGAAGCTCTATTCTTTAGTATCTGCCGATATATTAAATGTGTCAAGTGCTTTACATCCACCGACTGCTTTCCTCTCTTGTTCTCGATCATTGATAGGAAATATTTTTGCGTTCATTGCTTGCTAGAATGGCAGCAAGAATGCGTACCTCAAACTTAACTATGATCTCACTTATGAGCAGAGCATTTATCAGCCTCAGCTCCACACTGAGCAGTGCAGAGGTAACCTGGAAAGTCTACACTGTGGAGTGTCAACAGTTTGTGACTACCCCAGGGCTATCTCCACCAAGTTTGCCACGTGGGCAGAGTTCATAGCTATAAAATCTTATCCAGAGTCATGCTCATAGTGTTTATTAGCTCAGAGATAGCACCACACCACAGCAAGTACTCAGCATTTGCACCCAGCTAACTTAACCTGAAATCTACTGAGGCTGTCTCTGAATCCCTTTCCCAGCTAACTGGTGCCAGGTCAATATCTCACTGGGTTTCTTCACACCTGCCCAGCAGATAACTATGTGAGACACCTCCCCTGTCCTGCACTTCCTGTCCATCAGGCTGATTTCTGTTTCTTTATCATCAACTACAGCATCCAGTAGATGCTGTGAATTATGCCTATAATGATGATCCCAAGCAATGTCTCACATCAGCTTGTGATCCCTGGAGAACAGTTTGAATCTCAACTTTTTAGCAAAAGCTCATTTTACTTAAATACAGTTTGTAAATGCTTATAAAGAAGAAAGTACTTTTATAACACAAGCGTTTAATCACATGTGGATCCAGAGTGTCAAAAACACAGTGAAGCACCACAGAAGTCTTACAGCCATTCATTGTCCAGGTCATCACACAAAAAGCAGACCGAGAGTCACAGTCATTTACCATATTTTGCTCAGCAAAATTTTTTAAGATGAAGTATAAATATTGAAAATGCTGAGTGTTTATCTATCAAGCAACGCCATTGTAAACAGTAGAATTTATTGCACTTATTAAATTGTCAAAAGCATCTGTTCTGTCAGCATTTAGAATTGGATATAGGTTGAGACATGAAAAAAATTACCTGCAACAGCACTTGAGATGTTCACTTCGGTAAGTGCCACTTCTCAAAGCCCATGCTATGTCGGTCATCACTTTGCTCTTCCACAGGAACAACATTATTTAATTTTTTAAATGAAAGTACAATACACATGCACTACTTCACCTAGCAAGATTAATACAAATGAAGGTTAGGGTTAAAATGAAAAAACACCTCCACAAATACTGCTTCAATTCCTAATACTGGTTCAATAACTATTGCTGAATATTAAGGAGGAAAAAAAAAAAAAAGTTCTTTTTTTAACAGGACAAAGTGTCCCAACAATCAGCTTGAGGACCTCAACAGGGATTTAGCACCAAATTGCCCAAATCTGAGCTGATACTTGCAAAGGTTCTTTCACACTTGGAGAACATTACAAGCTGACAGTGGAAAGTTTTCCCCCTGGGAAAAATCTTGTATGTAATTATAAATGACGAAAGGAAACTGCACTGTACCTTCTCCTTACTGAAAAAGCAGGGACATGACAAATAAAAGACGACAAAACATGTGTCTGAGTTATTGGCAATGTGCTCCTTATACAGTTGGTTTCTGCAAACAAAAATGGATAAAAGCTTAATCAAAGGATAGACATTTACATGAACAATGAGAAAGTCTATGACATCTTCATAAAGAATGAAAGTGGCATGGCCTTTCCCAAATTACTTAAGTAACCTCTACTGATACCAGGGATTTTACTCTAGTTGTGCTGTGAGTTGACTGAGATTACAAAAATAGTTATTATGATAGCACGTAACAGCAGTGATTCATCCACTATTATATTCCCTAGCAACCAATATTTCCTAAGTTTGATAGTAAACTTTTTTTATTGGGTATATTTTCTATTCAGGTTTTGGATGGAGCCTGCAACCTTCTCTGAATTTGGTATGTACCACTGTCAGAGGGTAAATACAAGATTACTTTCTGCCCTGAAGTATCACTGTAGTAACTGTTTGGCTAGCTAGTTACACCCAAACAGTAACATCTGGCTTCTATCAGAAATAGTGTGACTAGCAGGACTAGAGAAGTGATCGTCCCCTTGTACTGGACACTGGTGAGGCCACACCTCAAATACTATGTTCAATTTTGGACACCTCACTACAAGAAGGACACCGAGGTGCTGGAGCTTGTCCAAAGAAGGGCAATGAAGCCGGTGAAGGGTCTAGAGCACAAGTCTTACAAGGAGTGGCTGAGGGAACTGAGGTTGTTTGGCCTGGAGAGAAGGCGGCTCAGGGGAGACCTTATCACTCTCTACAACTCCCTAAAAGGAGGCTGTAGTGAGATGGGGGTCAGTCTGTTCCCCCAGGTAACACATGATAGGACAAGAGGAAAATCTTCTCAAGTTGCACCAGGAGAAGTTTAGATTAGATATTATGAAAAATTTCTTACCAGAAATGCTTTTAGAGCCCTGAGACAGGCTGCCCAGGGAAGTGGTGGAATCACTGTCCCTGGAGGTATTTAAAAGACAGGTAGATCCAGTGCTTAGGGACATGGTTTAGTGGGGAACATGACAAGCCTTAGGTTAATGATTGACTCCATGATCTTAAAGGTCTTTTCCAACCTAAGTAATTCTACAAAGCACGGCTCCAGCACTGCTTTTGATTTTTCTCCCAAACAAGTAAGAGCAGAATATAGCTGCAGCACATCGAGTGGTACAAATAAGGAAAAACCTCACATCCCTGGATCTGGGTTACACATGTCTAGGAAGAATACAGCCTCAAGAAAAAAACATACTTAAAGAATGCACAGAAGAGCAAGATATGAAAAGGTAAAAAGGCAGAGCAATTCTAGTGATCTGAGCTATTCAAAGGAGACAGATTTCTGTGGCTCTGCATCCTATACCCAGGAAAAGCAAGTACAACATAGTGAAGGTTTTACAGAAAACATCCTTCTATTGTAGTTGACAACTCACCGATGAGGAATCAAATTCACTGCTTGGCTGTTTATTTTAAAAATAGGGCTTCATGTTAAAAGTGAGTTCACTAAGCAATAGCACGCCTGCTCACAAGCAGTCTTGGCTCATACATGTTCCCCACTAGCTCTTATTGTTCATTCTCTGTGTCAGAAAGAAGCCAAAAGTACTTAAGGCTTCTCTCCCTTCCTAATTCCTGCAAATCAATCTCCTTTCCATCTTCTCAGCTTTTCCTTCAAAGCCAAGAGTCACTGAATACTCCAAATCAGGAATAGTATTTTAATTTTGCCATAGAATACCAAAGTTGCCATTTAGAGACAATATATGTAAATGTAACAATTACTCAATGTGAAGATGATGAATAGCTTAATTGTCTATTATTTGAAGTTTACGTAGTGTTAATTGCTTCATATACATTTGGAGGATTTTCTTTAAAAGCATTTACCCCAGAAACGGATGATTTTCTGAGATTACAAAACAGATTGGTTTACACATTTCAAGCTAAATTAATCTGCATGGTTATGGCTTAGTCACAAGCAGCCCTGTTTGAAATATAAATTCTTAACCTGACTCTCAAGTCACTGCCAAGAAAAGAAGTCAAGTTGCTCTGTAGTGATCATAGCAGTGCTGACTCAGAAGTAATATTTGTAGCCCTTCTGCACATTTCCAGTGGATCCACTACAGTTCAACTTGATCTCCTAGATCTGCAGATCCACTATGTGCTTCCTATCTTGTATAATCAGTATTGTCACAGTAGCCCACACGGAAATGACACAAGCGCTTGTTCCACGTATTGCATTTCAATGTTGGAAACAGCTTTAAAGAGTGTATTGTAACAACACACCGGTATTAAAAGCTGTCCAAGGGCCTGGCAACCAGAACAACAACTGACAGTAAAAATATTAATAACTAATTAACTTTACTGACATACACTTTTTGAGTTTTATTTTTTCTAAATTTTTGACATATACACGTATCTTTGGAAACAATGAACCAAACCTTACCTTATTAATAATCTTAGACTGAAAAACTGAAATTGCCCAATTTATATTACAAATTTAACTACAAGCAACTTCATAGTTTAGAAGAAAACAGCTTTGAAAAACACAGTACTTAGAATAGGAGCTTTATTACAAACTCAAAGCCACATACAGAGCCTGATCACTAACATTCTTCATGGCCCCAAATTCCTTGCAAGCCAGGCAGGAAATTTTAAACTCTTTTCTAGAAGTACCACCTACCAATTAAATATTGATTTACAAGCTTGGCCATTTATTGTACAATCCTTCTGACTTCAATGGTGCAAATCTGAAATTACTTTAATAATTCCTATGAGCATGCATTCTGTTTTGTACTCATTTAGTCCTGGCATTTTAAAAGGACGATCTTTATTCCACTGGATTACAGAAAACATGAAAATACAGAGAAACAAATCACCATGACATCACAAATTGTCCTACATTAACTGCCACTGCATTCCCACTTCTCATAAAGGACAATTAGCGTAAATAAAAAATATGTAAATCTCCGAACCAAGAAAACCATGATAGTCACTCTTTTGGGAAAAGCCTGTGAGGAAAGACAAAATCTGATGGTCACTAAATTGACACTTAATGAGCCAAAAAGGAAGAAAATCATGGATAATCCTAGAAACTTTTCAAATAGATCCTGTTCTCAACAGCTCAGATAGCACAGAAAGAGTGGTGGTTCCTCCTTTTTTTGCTGCAATGATTTAAAAAGCTAGAACACCTGACTGTGCTTTTAAAAAGCTGTTCCAGAGGCTATATCTGTTCCCATTGCATTTACATTTTTAGCAGAATTTTAGGCTTTGGATGTCACATGCAGAAATAATATTTAAACAAAATAAGAAGAAAGGCTAAGCCTAGAAGTCATATAAAATAAGACTTCTGAAGTGTATCTGAAAAATTAATTATTTTCATGAAGTTCCATTTTTTTGTTGGAAAACCAGAAATAGATTTGGAAAAAAATTCACATAACCTTAAATTAATTGGCAGCTTAACATCAACTGTCTCTAGAATTCTCTGACTTCTGAAAAAGTTAAAGAATTTTACTTCAGAACTGATCTGTAAGGAGCAAGCTGATCTTTAAGAAGTTAATGTTTAGCAGAATATGGATGTTGCAAAATACACCTTTTGAAATTAGTGGGATTGCTATTTCCTCTCTCCAACTACCAGTTCTCCTCTACAATAAAATTATTTCAAGACTTGTAACAATGAAGTAGATTTCATACAATACTGGATTGAAGGGCTTTTCAATTTATTTAATTTTTGTAGGAATAACCCTACATTCCTGCAGCGACTACCTCTATCCTCTTCTTGCCTCAATGAAGTTAAAACTTTTTCTACTATATAGGAAATTCGCATAAAGTAAAAAGATTGTGGATTACTTCTTTTCTGAGCAGGTACACAACAGTATCTCTAACAATGTGCTTTTTCCTTTCCTCTCAAACAAACAGATGAAAGTAATGTAATATATAATTTTACAGAAGTCATTATAAGCTTGAATAATTTTGAACATAAGATGAGGAGTTACTTCTACAGCACACTGAGGCTTACAGAAGAATTCTGTTAAATGTGATTGGGAATAAAACTATTGTTGAATATATGCTGTTGATACTGTGATAATGTCTAGAGCCTGGAAGAAAGTCAGTAGCATGTTTTACTTCCAGTGTTATCCTAACAATGTAATTCACTCACACAGGGGTCCAAAAAGCAGTATGCGTTCTCATATACTGTCTAGGCACAAATATTATGCATTGAATACACAGTACTATACTGCATTGCTCATAAATTATTTCCTATTTTTGGCATATTCCTATCAGTTCAAGAATGAAATCTCTTTGCATGCTTTTTCTCCACCAAAGACAGTACCAGGACTCTGTCTAAGCATATCCAATTCGATTACTAGATTGCTACAGGGTCTTCTTCAGCGTTGTCATTAACATTTCAAAGCCACCTGAAGCCAACTAGTTATGTAAATTATGTTTCAAAAAAATAAACTAATAATGCAGCTACATCCATCTTTGATAATGCTACAGTTAATAAAAAAGTTAATAATAAAAAGTTACATTATCTTCTACTCTGGTCTTTCATCTTAGCGTAGCCAATTTATCTCTTTACTAAATAGTTTTACAGCTAAGGAATTACTCAAGTTTCTCTGAAATATCTAATTATCTACAGTAAATAGGATGCTCTGCATCCTGGTCTCTTCTGTAGATCTGAATTTTCTTTCCCTAATCCTTTTATCTTAGTAGCCACACTTCTATTGTTTTGTGCTAAGGAGATCACTACCCCATTATTTTAAATATTGAACTTGAAAAGGGAACTTACACACTCAATCTGCCATTAAACACTGATTTGTCCTTTTTCTTTACATGACAGTTTACTAATTATTATTTCTTCTCTTCTGTACTATAACCAAACAGTTACTGAGAAAGGTATCTTTGGTGGCATGATTGATGTCAACAGCATTTTGAGAAAAAGAAATCTGAGTTTTCTATTTTATTAAATATCCACTAATGCTACATTTTTCTTCTCTAAAACTTAAATGCATTTATAAAAGGTAATAATTAAACAAATGCTTAAGTGTTTCAATAAATCAGAATCATATTCTATTACAGATGCAGACATTTTTTCTTCATTTTGTTTCCTAAGCCTCGTACATATAAGGTCACCATGTTGAACCTACTCAGGTAAGCAAGTCAGTTGCAAGATGAGTACAAGTTTGCACAAAGATGTTCTAATAGAGACAAACTGGATAAATTTTAAGCTAATTCTGGTGTTCTTTCTGAACTCGAGAGGTCAATGCCCTTATGAAATCAAAAGCTGAGCTTCAAAAATATTGAGTACCAGCCTAGAAGCTAATTAGAATTAGATTCAGTCATCAATGGAAAGTTCTAACGGCATATCAGATGCTTCTTTTGTTGTTTGCTTTATATTTTGCAACCAAAATGCACAGAGTTGAAGCCCTTCAGGCAAAGTTTTTTCATTACATTATATATATATTGAAAATAGAGAGATTTAGGCAGCAGTGCTTTTATTTTATTTTTTTTTTCTGTGTGGTTAATATACCAAAATTAGTAAGTTTGCGTATCTGCCTGCCTGATCTGACAAGAAATAACAGCTACTGAAGGTACCCGATAGCAAGTGGCATGGATGATAGTGTCTAAGGCTTTCTTTCTTAAAAAAAAAAAAAAAAAGAAAAAAAGAAAAACCTATTAGAAATATTATTTGCCATGAAATAGTTTTCTACTAAAAATGTGAAAATATTACCCACCAATAACTAGCAAGTATATCTGATTTGAATCACTAAAGTTTAATCCACCATTTGTGGTGAGAAATAAAGATGTTTGGAATAGATCTTAAGACTTGAAGTGACACAAACTAGAAGCAAACTAAATTTTGGAAAATTATTCACATGAGCATAATTCATAGTATTGTAAGTGAAGTGACTAATTATAATTTCTTTCCACTAGAGTAGCTTCTAACTCTATGCTCTATATCTGCTTCCAGAACCTAATACAATGTCAACAGAAATTTAAGGAAAAGTCCAAACTGCCTGTATCAGGAATATTGTGGCCAGAAGGACAAGGGAACTGTCCCTGCACTTGTGGTACTCTCTGCTCCTCGGAGTACTGTGACTCCAAAGTAGTCCAAACATGCTGAGATAATAATAATGTTTTAGAACTCTCACTTGATAGAGGAAGTTCATTCTTGTCATATTTGCATCACCAGTTTATGCTGGTAGATGAAAAGAAGTATCAGTACATTAAAAGCTTACTAGAAATTAATGTTTAGCATTCAGAACTAGTTAGGAAAGTAACTGATTCACAGCCTTGTGGTGATGGAGAAAGCCCTTCTCCAGGGCTATTAGTTCAGCCCAACGCAAATGATTGAATTGGGTTTTATTTAGCACCTCCTGAGCCTGGCTGCTCAAAACAGTTTAAGGCAGATGATAATTTTCTGCGCCTGTCACAGTTGTAAGCATCAATTACAGAAATGTAGCATGCAAAAAAATGTAAAATCAAAAAGGTGTCATTGCTCTAATACTAGTAAAAGAACCGTTGCTGTTCCATCCGACTGCTGCCTTTAAGAGAATTAAACACTGTCAACTTTGTTCACTCCCTATTTAAGATGACTGAAGCTAGATCATATTACAGCCTCCTCTACCTCCAGTTCCCTGTGCAGCAAAACTCCCAACCAAAAATAAATTTTAAAAACATAATTGATTATACAGGACAATTCTAGCTTTCATTTTCAGTTAAGAGCTGAGGTGACGGACTGGGCAATGCTGATGAATACTAAACAGCCTGCAACTGACTTTACACAACTATCATGCCAATCCTGTAACATACTGGAGTATATGAAAAGTAGAAAATATAAAATCCATTTTAAATTATATGGAGATTAGCACTGTATATTAGGACAAAGAATTAAGCAATTAATGTATATTATGTCAAAAGTCAACCCTCTTCTAAAATTTAGTTTCCTTTACGTTTTTTAGCTTATTGACAACAGAATTACTCTAAAAAAATAATTTCAAAACTATTTATTAAGCCTTCTTAAAATCTCATTACCAACTGTGTAATATTTCTCCAACAACTGTCTTGTGACACCTCCACAGAAATATTGAAAATTTTACTATTTCACAGATAGGTTCTCAGTACTGTAAATTTAGGCTTGCAATACATTTAGGAATCCATATGGAAAAGCTTGAAGTTACCAGCTGCCCAGATTACCTGATGAGAAGTCAGCTACTTGTAATAACTTCAGGATAGTTCAGTGGATTCTACTCATCTTGCAATGAAAAGCTGAGATACCTAGTGGGATAAATGCAGCTAACATACTGGTAACAATTTAGTGCTTCCATTTCACATTGAATTTCCCCATTCTAATCTTATTTTTTCCCAACTGGGAGAATAGGCTGAAACTTTCTACAAAAATGAAAATTCCAAGCAACTTTTGTCAGGGAATATACAAAAGACTTTGTCAATATGCTTTACTTTGACAAGTTGAAAACATATCCTTTTATATCCCTTTTTTTCCCCCCCCTCCAGTTATACAATGGAATGGACAAACTGACAATGAAATATATCACCTGTTTCTGCACTGCTTCATGAAAAAATAGCAAAATAAACATGATGCTTCAAAATAGTTCACTCTCTTCTCTTAGCACTCTCTGATGGAAAACATTTCTCTCTAGTTTGAAAAGCTCTTCAGGGAATACTTTTTGTCAAATATAGTCAGAAATAACAAGAACAAGCTGCAATACGGAGAAGTCCTTTTAAAACTATTAAATAGCCTTACCTGATCTCTTAGTTAAAGTACCTAGAGCCAAATATACCCCTGAGGACTGTTCTTCCCTACGGAAATATTTAAGCATATGTGTGAAATGAAGAAAATCTTATCTAGAAGAAGTAGACTGAAGGAACATATATAGCCCTCTCTAACTGACTGCAGTCACAGATACAAGGAGCAACATGGGATCCTGCTCCCCAAACTAACAGAAGGTGTCAGGAGAAGGCACTAAACCCCTGCAAGTACCACTGGTGAATCCAAGCTTCAAAAGTTTGGAAAAACCTGTTGACAACTATCTCAACAAGGAAAGTATTTCCACACACTCACCTAGATCATTATGTTATTGGCCTTCAGCAACTGTGAAGACCTTATAGGAGGCAAATACTCTTAATACATCACTTTCTTATCCTTTGATTCCAGCTCCCTTTCTCACATCAATGCCTAGAGAGGATGCCGTGTTACCCTCTGCTAATTGCCACCAAACTTACAAAACTGACAAATTTTCCGTAAACAAATGAGCTGCAAAAAACCCAAGAGATTGGTTCCTTAAAGGAATATTATGTCTTGGTTTTGTTTTGTTTTTCCCTAGCATTTCGTTTTCTCAGAAGTACTGTTCTGGAAAAGAAGGCAAAATATATTGGTTTTAATCCAACTATGACTAAAATAACAGAGTCAAAAAGTTTTCTCTTTTTTGCTTTATTTTGGGTCAGCTCAAGGTTAAAGTTCAATCCCCTAAATCAGCCAGAGTTTTCACTTTTATCTATAGAGTACACAAAAATGGAGCTCCTGGGAATTTGTTCATGATGCTCCTGGTGCTCTCTGCATTATCACGGCAAACAAAAATTGGGGCTTGACTCTTTTTGTGTAGTCAAGTCATACGCAGAACTGGCAGTAGAGTTTAAACTACTGGGAACCTTCCCAAGTTTTCAGAGAGGCTTACAGTGCTCCTGTTGTGAAGCCTTACTGGCTTGAGTAGACATTTAAAAACTGCCACGACACTGTTTGACCTAAGCTGACATAGTAAGCCTGTGTTATCAAGGACTGTCTCCCTACTAGAGACTCTTCAGTTACGTGATCCAGTCAACTCAATTAATTCTGAGTTTCTATTTAGCTCAATTAATCACATACCCCACTGTGTCATTTTAGGTTGCTAAATAGGAATAAAGTGAAGATTCCTGGGTAAGCTCATTCTCAAATTTACCAAGACTTTACTCTGTAAAAGAGAGCACCTTGCCATCTACTCCTGTTAAGGTCTGGGCAGACAGCTCATGAAGATGGAAGACCTATATGGAAATGTATTCCCCGATGAAAAGCTCCTGAGTTCCAAAGCTTGGTGCTACAAGTGAAAGGCAATATGAGACAGATTTCAAAAGAGAAGAAGGAAAAGAAACTGGTACAGAATCAAAGAATAAATAGAATACCAGGTTGGAAGGGACCTCAAGGTTCATCTAGTCCAACCTTTCAAGGTAAAAAAAAAAAAATATAGTTTAAATGAGATGGCCCAGCACCCTGTCAAGCTGAGTCGTAAAATTGTCCAATGTAGGGGAATCCACCGCTTCCCTTGGGAGATTATTCCAATGTCTAATTGTTCTCATGGTGAAAAAAATTCTTCTAGAGTCCAGTTGGAATCTCCCCAGGAGTAACTTGTATCCATTACTCCTTGTCTTTTCCATGTGACGCCTTGTAAAAAAAAGGAGCCACCAACTGGTAGAAGGATACTGGTTACAGAAAAAAAAAAAAAAAGGATATCTAATGAGATCTCATACAAAGGAATAAATAGATGGAAGTACTGGCCTAATTTCAATTTATTGCTATGGCAACCTATTTCTCCAGTGTTGTGGAGAAGATTAATTAGAACTATAAATCATGAAAGTTGGTGGACTTTCACAGTACAGATCTAGTCCTTAACACAGTAAAATCTCTTTGAGACTTAGCTACTGTATTATTGCTTGTGAATGCTACTTTTTCTAACCATCCATTCCTCAGAACAGCCAGCCAAGAGCAATGAATCATTTACGCAGACTA